>VZSJ01005226.1:17199-41282 GCA_013398405.1 Pheucticus melanocephalus | reverse complement strand
AAGAAAACACATGGAAAAGCAGAGAATTCCAGAATATTTTGGGTTGGAAGGGACTTGAAAGATTCCCTCACTCCAGTGCCATGGGCAGGGAATGAAGGAATCCATCCACTCCTTCCATCCCAGGTTGCTCCAAACCCTGTCCAGCCTGGCCTTGGGTGTTCGTAGGGATTGATCCACAAAAGGCGGCCTGTTCCCAATAATCCTTGAGAAACCTTGGATTAGGGATGGAGCTTTGGGTCTTGGAGAAGAGCAGGATCAAATTCCCCTGAATTCAGGGTTTTCCCTTCAGCAGCACAAACTGTCAATTCTGAGGAGGAAGAAAAACGGAGAAAAATAAAAGAGAGGAAAACACAAAAAAATCCCTGAGTTTGACCCTTTCCTGGTTTTTCCTTCCCGTCTTCCAGCAGATCCCATTGGAAGGAGCTGATTGATGCTCTGGGGTCACATTTGAAGGTGTCTGCATGGTTTCACTGAGCATTCCCAATATCCTGCTCAGAATGAGGTAGAAAAGTGCAATACTCCCTTTTTGGGACCACAAAAAGCTGGAGTTGGAGTGGTTTTCAATGGATAGTTGGAAACAGGGAGTTTTCCATGGATTTCTATCCTCATTTTTCACATCCTCAAGTGTTTGAGCTGTTAATAATCAGTGAAAAACCTCATATTCCTGTAGGGGCACATTCAGGGAATTCAAAGGCCCTTTTTAGCCAGTTTTAGGAATTGAGGGACTGGATCCTGAATCATCCTGGGTCCTGAATCCTTTGTCCTCATCCCCATTCCCCTCAGTGATTCCAGTTAATTCAGTTTTTCCCTGTTTTTCTTTCGTCAAGAGTAGGGAATGGATATGAACCAAAGGGATCATCCCTTGGAAATAGAAAATCTTTCTTTAAATAAATACACAAATAAATATTGAAATTATATATATATATGTATATATATATATATAAAAATTAAAATTATGTAATATATAATAAAAATATTCTATATAATAATTTATATAATTATACAATTATTATATATAAATAATGTATTATATTTTATTTATTTATATATTGATATATAGATCTATAGATATATGGATATATAATAATAAATAATAAATAAATATATAAACCTTCTTTAAATAACTTTGAGGATAGTGGTCAGAATTTCCCAGACTCCAAATGCCTGGAAAACTTTATCTCTCTTTATCTTTATCTCTTTATCCCTGCCAAAACTCAGGAATGGGGCAATTCAGCCTGGGGTGGCAGCAGGCAATGACGAAGAGCATGGGGAATTTTCCTTTTTGGAAGCTTTGTCCCAAAATATTTTGTTCCCAAATCATAACTGAGCTGCCAGAATCCCACCCACCAATGGGATCCATGGGAAAAGGACTAAACCAGGGAAAAAGAGACTGGATGGGGCACTGGGGAGCTGGGACCCAGCTCTGGGAATGTCTCCTCCAAAGTGATGCCAGAGGAAAATATTCCTCAATTTTCCCATGCTCAGATAAATCCTCTGAGTGTGTGCAGAGCATCTCCCAGTCCATGTGCTCCTGTCCAGGAACGCCAGGGACTGGAATGAAATGTCCAGAAATACCCGTTATCTTCCAAACCTGGAAGCAGAACAGTCCTGGTTTGGAAATTCCCATAAAATCAAGCCCTCCCAGTTTCACCTGATCTTATCTGCGCTCCCCAGCAATTAAACACGGAATTGGAAAATGGACAAGGAGCCAGCAGAAGGGAATGTTCCTCCTGCCTGGAGAGAACGGGATCATCCTATAAAACTCCCAGAACATCCTTTGAGCTGTTTGCAATTCTTTTTTTCATTTAAGGAAATGGAAAAACTCGGATGTTTGGGCATTTTAGATATAAATCCATTTGTGGGGGTCTCCAGCCCCGAGGTGAGGGGATTCCTTTTTGGATGGCCATGGAATAAAAAAAAAAAAGGTGATAGGGAAAAAAAAAAAAAGATAAACAGGGAAAATTCAGCAAAATGAAACTTAACCAAGGAAATTTTGTATCAGGAAAAATCCTTCCATGGGAGGGTGGGGAGGGGCTGGGATGGAATTCCCAGAGAAGCTGTGGCTGCCCCTGGATCCCCTGGAAGTGTCCAAGGCTAAGCTGGAGCAGCCTGGAATAGTGGGAGATGTCCTGACCACAAGGAGGTTTCATCCAGGAGGTGTCCTGCAGATTCTGGCACATCCCCAGCCCTGGGATGCAACAGCTCAAATACCACTGGGAAAACCTCCCATGCCTGGTTTAAAGAAACCACTTCTGCTCCATCCATCCATCCATGGATCCATCCATCCATGGATCCATCGATCCATCGATCCATCGATCCATCGATCCATCCATCCATCCATCCATCCATCCATCCACCATCCATCCATCCATCCATCCATGCACCATCCATCCATCCATCCATCCATCCATCCATCATCCATCCATCCATCCATGGATCCGTCCATCCATGGATCCATCGATCCATCATCCATCCATCCACCCATCCCTCATCCATCCATCCATCATCCATCCATCATCCATCTATCATCCATCCATCATCCATCCATCCATCCATCCATTATCCATCCATCCATCCATCCATCCATGGATCCAGCCATCCATCCATCCATCCCTCTATCCCTCATCCATCCCTCCCTCCAACTTCCCAGTCCTGCATCCTGCTGGAAGGAGAAGCTCCCTCCACAAACCCCGATCCAATTTTAGCCCTTGGAGCTGATTCCCTGATAAAAGTCCATTAATTCTGATTTCATTCCAGTCAATCCCATTTTTTCCTATTCTAGTCCAGTATGAGCCAGAAAAAAAGCGCCTAAGCCTGGTTTTCCTGCTGTTCACCTCCCTTTTTGCTGGCAACCCCTCAGAACTCCCTGAAACGCTCTTTCCCTCCTTTCCAGCAGCCGGCTCTCCCTATAAATTCCCTTTCCTTTGTGTGCTGGGCTGTCTCCACCTCGGCCCTTGAGGGGACGCCTCTGGAGCAGCACTTGGAGCTCTCTCCGAGCACAAATCGTGGCCCAAACCCAAGGAACGACGCGGGATCAAAACGTTTTACGCAAATTGGCCTCGTCACCACCCAGAAATCTGAGCCCGCGGAGTTGTTTTGCTTCTTTATTATTTTCCTTGTGGTTTTTTGGCAGCGAAATCCAGAGCGAGCGACCAAAAGTGAAGCTCCACTTCCAGAAGCGGAGCAGAAACGTTGGAATCTCTCAGGGCTGCTGGAGCTTTCCCAAGCTCCTCCCAAAAACTCTCAACTTGTGCTGCTGCTGCTGCTGCTGCTGCTCCTATTTGTCCATCCAGATTTCAACAAATTAGGGATTTATCCTGAGCCAGGAATGGGAATGGGAGGAAAACAGCCCTGGAATAATTCCTGGGAGTTGAATTCCAAAGCTGGGACAAAGCTGAGAAGAAATAAAAAGCTGGGAAGAAATAAAGGTGGTTTTTCTGGATTTTCTTTCCTGTTTTTTATTCCCTCTTTGATGTCTTTCCTGGATTTCTGGAGCTGTGTATGAAGCATTGAAGGTTCTGCTGTTAATTCCAAGAGGAAAAACTTTTCCCTGCTCTCCTGCATCCCATTCCCATGGGATGACACCGTGATGGCATCAGTGACACATCCCTGGGTTAATTCCCATTTTTTTGCCATCATCCTGTCCCTCATTCAGCATTCCAAAATTTTGGAGAATTAGCTGGGAAGATCCTTCATTCAGAGGGAAATCTTCCTTTGGGTCCCTCTGTAGGAGCTGAGCCTTAAAATTATAAATATTAAAATTACCAAGATCATGGAAATTTGTCCTGGGTCTGGCTTTCCAAGTGTTTTCCGGTGGATTTTCACACATCTCCTGCTTGAGCAGCTCCTCATGTCCCTGCAAGGTCATTCCCACCAATCCTTGCCCAGCTGTCCACAATTCCTTCCTCCTTCTTCCCACAGAAGTTGCTCCACCTTCAGATGTGCTGGAACTGGGAGTGAATTGCTTCCCAAAAATCCTGAGGGGTTTGGGATTAAACCCCAGGAAAATCCTCTCCTGGAGTTCCTCAATTCACCTGGAGGATTTTGGCAGGGCTGAGGGAGGGGCTGGAGGGTATGGAGGAGGAACGGAGCTGGGAAAAGCAGCTTTTGATTCCAGAGAATCCTAAATCACTGAAACTGGGAAAGATCTCTGGGATCACCGAGTCCAAGCTGTGCCTGATCCCACCAGAGCCCCAAGTGCCACATCCAGGAATTCCTGGGACACCTCCAGAGATGGGCACTCCAAACCTCCCTGGGCGTTTTTAATGCCTCACCAGCTTTCCATGGAGAAATGATCCCAAATATCCAATTTAACCTCTCCCTGGAACAGCTTCAGGCCATTCCCTCTCCTCCTGTCCCTGTTCCCTGGGAGCAGATCCCAATTCCTTTTGGCTGCCCCTGGAGCTCCTTTTCTCCAGGATGAACATTCCCAGCTGAGCTCCAAACTCCTCACGACCTAACACAATCGGAATATCCAGGAGCTGGAATGAGATGATCCCTTCCAACCCAAACCATGGTGGGATTCTGGGATTCCATGGTGTCCAGATTTACCAGGAATAACCTGGAGGTTCCTCTCCTGCACGGAGCTCATTCCATGTGCCCCTGGCTATCAGATCCAAGCAGTGGATCCAAGATTTTGGAACTTTTCTGTGTTCCTTGAGGTCTCAATTGCCCTCAGCCCCATCAAAGTGATGGTGTCCAAAGAGTGACAATGGAAAAGTTGGATAAATTCCAGGTAGAACCCAATTGGATCAGGAAATGGTGTTCATTAATCCATGGTTAATTAGGAATTAACCCCGGTGTTGTCCTGTGGACTCCGAACGCAGCGGAGTCACCCAAGCAGAATTCCTGTCTGGAATTCCACCAGCAGCCAATGCCTGGATTCTCCTGTTGCATCGGATCCCATGGAATATTTTTAGCCTTTTCCCAATGTCCCCAAGCCCCTGCTGGCAATCTGCACTGCCACCTTGTGTGATTCCGGATTTCACTCCGGCTTCCTTCGGGATCTTCCCTCTCCATTTCTGCTGGATACCCCTCTCTCCTTCCCTCCTAGTCACAGAATTTTCACCTGATCCCAAAATATTTTCATTATTCCCTAAAAACCTCCTGCTATTCCCGCTTGTCTCAGCCTCCAGTCAGGCTCTGATCTCATCCCTGCTCCTGCTGGTGGAAAATCCCTTGGAAGTGCATGGATGGTTCAGATTCCAAACATGGATTTTTCCAGGACTGGTATTCCAGCTCCTCATTCTCCTCCCACTCTTCCCCCTGGTTCAGGAACCTGGGAAGGATCAGACCCAGCAGGAAAAAGATTGGGAATTTAGGATTCATCCCTGAGCTTCCATTTCCTGCTTGCCTGTGGCTGTGGCTGCTCCATTCCCAATCCAGGTCAGGGAGTTCATCCAAGAACGGTGTGTAAAGAACAGGATCAGACCCTACAGGATGCAGAAACATCCAGAAAAATCCCATCCCGTAGGATTTTCCCTCAAATCACTGCTGATTTAGGGTGATAAGAGGGTGTGGAAAACCCAAACCCAATCCTGGTTTCTCCTCCCTCCTCCAAGTTAAAAATCCATGGTTTTGTCAGAATTTTCCTTTAATGACTTGAGACTGGTTTTGTCATCGAAGATTAAGTGGAGAAGGAGAAAATCCAGGGAATTTTACGTGTCCTGAGGAGCAAATGGTGAGGTTGGAAGTTTATTCCCAGGTATCCCAGTTGTTCCCAGATTGTTCTGACCCTTTCCACACCTCCTGCCACATCCAGCAGCTGCATCCAGGTTAGAGAGGATTCCTGACAGGAAAAGGAGACACTCGGACTTTCTCTTTCCTCTCGTCCCCCTGTTATCCACATTTTATCCTGCTTTTCCCACACTAAATCCAACTTTAAATTCCTTGTTGCCGCCCAAATCCATCCCCGGTGATCCCAAAAATCATCTCAGTGTCCCAAATTTGCACATCTGCCCTCAGGAACCCTGTGAGCTTTGATTTTAAATGTATCCATCCTGCTCCATGGAGCTGCTCAAGGCCCAGATGGGAATTCTGGGATGTTCATGGAACAGTGCATTGAAATGATTCTGAGGCGGGGTGAAATTAAGCTCGGACTAACTAAACCCGGCTCACAGCGGTCGCATTGGAGCAAAATGAAGTCCCACCATAAGAGCTGAGTTCAGGTGATCCCAGCAGGGCTTCCCAGTGGGATTTCAGGCAGAGCTGGGTTTGGATCCAATGGGAACACATGGATCTGGTGCCATTCCCAGCCATTCCCCGTTCCCTCTCTGGTGTGCAGCTGCCTCCCAGCGAGGGATCCCAGTTTAAGAAGGACATGGGAATGTTGGAGCGAGCCCAGAGGAGGCCATGGAGCTGATAAAGGGACTGGAGCATCTTCCCTATGGAGCTGGGAGAGCTGGGAATGCTCATCCTGGAGAAGAGGAGGATCTGGGGAGATCTCAGGGCAACTTCCAGTGTTTGAATGGGCTCCAGGGAAGCTGGAGAGGGAATTTTCCTCAAGAACTGGAGGGACAGGACAGAGGGGTGGGCTGACAGAGGCTGACAGAGAGGAGGTTTAGATGGGATTTTGGGAAGGAATTCCTCCCTGGGAGGGGCTGGGATGGAATTCCCAGAGCAGCTGTGGCTGCACCTGGATCCCTGGAATGTCCAAGCCCAGGCTGGATCACCCTGGGACAGTGGGAGGGTGTCCCTGCCCATGGCATGGGTGGCACTGGATGTGCTTTAGGATCTTTTACAACACAAACCATTCTGTGATTCTTTTGCAATTCTATCCTTTAAAGTGTCTTGCTGGGAGAAATTAAAACATTTATATTAATAAAACATTTCTTTCTTTCAGATTTTTTAAATATATGGAAGTAAAAAAAAAAAAAAGTTGTTTTGGTGTGGAGTTGGGGGTATTTGAAAATTTATTGTCCTTTTTTTTTACCCTCTTGTAATAAAAGAGGGAGGAAATTAAATTTAAAAAATGAAAAAGTTAAATCTGTTTTATAAAGGGTTTAAATGCAATTTTTAAAAGGGTGCCCAGAGAAGCTGAGGCTGCCCCTGGATCCCTGGAAGTGCCCAAGGCCAGGCTGGACAGGGCTTGGAGAAATCTGGGATAGTGGGAGGTGTCCCTGCTCATCCAGAGGGTGACACTGGATCACCCTTAGGGTCCCATCCAACCCAAACCATCCCATGATTCTGGGATGCACTTGGATCACCAACTCCTTTCACATCCTGATTTTTGTCTTTGCATCAGACTCCTGAGAAATCTGTACATTTTCCCTGCAGAGAAGACCAGGAGATGGAAAAATTCCTTCTCCAAACTCCGAGTTCCACTTCCAGATGCAGAACAACCAAGAGGTGTTTTAGGCATAATCAGGTTTATTCTGATTTTTCCCCTTCAATATTCCTTCATGTTTTATCAAATCCTGAGCCTGGGACTGAGATCAGGTAAGCCAGGCTGGGAACCCAGTCCCTGCTGTGTCCCTGCTATGTCCCAGCCTCTGGAATTTAATTCTCCCTGCTTTACTCATTAACTCCATGCCAGCTCTGCCTGATTAAAAATTCCTGCCCCAAGCAGAAAAGTGTGGGACAAAGGGATTGTTTAACCATCCCAAGGGGGATTGCATGGATGGAACAACAAAAACCTCATCATTTATTCAGGACTGGACTTCCTCTGCAATATCCCCCTGGTTTTCCATTTATTCCAAGCTCTGATCCTGTGGAGCTGGAGAACATCGGCCTCTGGCAATGTTAAACTCCAGGACCAGGCTGGAGTTC
This sequence comes from Pheucticus melanocephalus, assembly GCA_013398405.1. Taxonomy (NCBI): domain Eukaryota; kingdom Metazoa; phylum Chordata; class Aves; order Passeriformes; family Cardinalidae; genus Pheucticus; species Pheucticus melanocephalus. The sequence goes on along the minus strand of VZSJ01005226.1, from coordinate 33,515 downwards.
ACAGTGGAATTTTCAGGGAGCATTTTCCTTTCCCTAAGGAATCATTAATGAAGTTTCACGGATAAGAGAAGTCCTGCCACACCAAATCTGTGTCCTGGGTTGTTCCCAAGATATCCATGTAATCCTAGACTGGCTTGGGATGGAAGAGAGTTTAACACCCCCTAATTCCAACCCTTCTGACCATTTTAAGTTCTGCATTTTGGGGTTGCTGTGCTGGGAGGAAGCCAGGACTGTGATGCTCCATCAAACCCACGGATGCAGGGCAGTGAAGATCCCAGAATTCCAGGATGGTTTGGGTTGGAAGGGACTTTAAGGATCATCCCATTCCGTCCCCTGGATGGGCACGGACACCTTCCACTATCCCAGGGAGCTCCAAGCCCTGCCCAAGCTGGCCTTGGACAATTCCAGGTCAGACTGGAGGAAAATCCTCCTGGATTTCTCCTTTCAGTGTCCCTCAAGGGCTTCTTTAATCCCAGATTCTCTGGTGCAGCTGGAAAGGGATGGAAAGGAGACCCTGGCATTCCTTATTCCAAGAGGGGACACTAAACCAAGGAGGTGACTCTGGCCAGACCTTTCCTGCCTCTTCTGCTCCACTCTCCCAGACTTTGGCCAAGAGGAATCCATGGAGATTTCCCAATCATTCCCGAGGATGAGGATGAGGATGAAGCCTCAGGGCAATGAGGTCACTGTGATCCCACCCAGCCACCCAACTGTCCCCCCATTCCAGGCTTCCACAGCTCCTTGGGCTGAATCCAGGGAATGCCAAGGGTTTAATGAGGCAAAGGAAAAGCCAAAGGTGTTCTCAGAGACCTCCTGTCACCTCTTCATGAATATTTAAATACTGGAATGCAGTGCCAGCTTTCCCTGGAATTCCTGTCACTGCTGGGACAAAAAAACTTCTCCATTCTCAAGCACATTCCCATCCTGAATCCCCTTTGGAAAATGGAATTATTCCTGAGAAGTTTGGTCTGGAAGCAGAATTCAGGCAAATCTTCCTTTCCTCTGTTTATCACAACCAAGCACAGGGGAGATCCCAGAAAATTCCCTGCGTTTCCACAGAGATCACAGAAAATTCCCTGCAGTTCCACAACTCCCACATGCAACAAACGGAGTCACAGCCCGGATCCCAGGATCTCAGTGGTCTTTTCCAACAGAATTGGTTCTGTGATCCTCTGAAATGCTGCATTTTCTCAACAAATGAAGCTCCACAGCAGGGGAGGTTCAGGAGTGTTTGGAATTTGGGCTGGACAATCCCAAAGGATATAAAAGGTGGGAAAGTTCATGCAGTGGGTTCCTCAGAATTCAGCTGCTGGCTCCAAATGTTCATCCTATCTGACTGTGCTTCCATCAGAGAATTCCAGCCCAAACTGAGAATATTCCCTCTACATCCCATGGAAAGTCTGGAAAAAGGTGCTGTGGAGTCACAAAAAACTTTGGTTTCCATAAGTCAGGGTTAGTAAAAAAAAATTTAAAAAATTAATATTTATGGGGGAAACCTCAACCTCCTCTGGGCTCCCAGCACAGGAAAGGCCTGGAACTGTTGGAAGTGAACCCAGAGGAGGCCCCAGAGCTGCTCCCAGGGCTGGAGCCAGGCTGGGAGAGCTGGGAATGTTCCCCTGGAGAGGAGAAGCTCCAGGGAGAGCTCAGAGCCCCTGGCAGGGCCTGAAGGGGCTCCAGGAGAGCTGGAGAGGGACTGGGGACACGGGATGGAGGGACAGGACACAGGGAATGGCTCCCACTGCCAGAGGGCAGGGATGGGTGGGAGATTGGGAATTGGGAATTCCTGGCTGGGATGGAATTCCCAGAGCAGCTGTGGCTGCCCCTGGATCCTGGCAGTGCCCAAGGCCAGGCTGGAGCACCCTAGGATAAAGGGAGGTGCCCCTGCCCATGGAATGGGATGGGATTGGGATAATCCCTAAGGTCCCTTCCCACCAAAACCATTCTGGGATCCCATTACAGGAATGATGAACTGTGATGATCCCAAATTCCATTTCATTCCCAATCCAAGTTCTCCTTTACATTCTAGCAGTGGGATACTCCAGAACCAAACCTCCTCTGATGGAAAAGTTGGGCACAAGAAGTTTAAATAACTTTTTTTTTAGATTCTCAATGAACAACATCCAACAAACATCCATGGATTCCGTGGATTGATAATGGATGAGCATTCAGGTGAATTTTAATAAGAACCAGGATTTGGGGCTCTTAAAGCTGCGTCCCCAAGCGCTCACCGAGGGCAAATCCTGAAGCTGCAGCCACGAGGAAAACAAGGAGAATTCTCCCTGGTTTATTTCCCAACCACAGCAACAGCAGGAGTCGGATTTCACGAGGCTGCGATGACTCTGCAGAGTAAACTTTGGGAAACTTTGGAAAACAACTCCATTGTCGGGAACCACAGGCTGCTGATTGACAGCCAGAGAACAATGGCTTCACACACATTCCCAAAGCCAGCCTTCATTCCCGCTTTTTGACTTCTGGGATTGGCAACACTTGAAAGGCTTGGAATTTTCAACAGCCGGATTTTCAGATCTTTCTCCCTGAAAATCGCATTCTACACCTTTAAATGATATTTGAATCATATTTCTATAAGTTTAATAATCATATTTCTATAAATTTAATTATATTTTATAAGTTTAATAATTTCTATATGTCTAATAATCATATTTCTAAAGGTCTAATTAATGATTATGAATTAGATAATTTAATGTGATGTTTAGGGGCTAAAAATTCTGATTGGGAAGGGAATAAAATCTGCATTAGCCATGCTGAAATCACAGCTGATCCATAATAATGACAGCAATTAATTCTCTATCAATTAACACCAATAATCCCAATATTTACTCAGGAGCAGGACTGGGAGCTGGGAGCATCAGGAGTTTCTTGGAATCAATCCTCCTGTTCGCTGTGTCAGCCAAGATTGGCAGCGTGGGGTCTGACCCTCTCCATCCAGGGAATTTTATGGATTTGCCCATTCCCTGCAGATCCCAGATAATGTTTGTGCCATGATTTATCAGTGCCAGGGGGGAATGCCGTGTCCCCACAGCCTCCTGGCATAAATATTCCTCTTTTGTCAGCAAGAAAAGGCCGGGATGCCGATGGCTGAGATAAGGATCCGTGCCAGGGATTCTGACGGACTCCGGCTGCGCTCAGCTCCAGGAAAGGAGAAAGATGGGAGGGAAGAGGCACCTCCAAGTTCAAGCCGCTCTTTGGAGTCGTTATTCCCGCCTGGATTTTGGCCGGGAGCCGGAGCTCTCTCGCCCTCCCAAGAGCAGTAAATAAAGGATAAAGCAGCGGCCTCTCCTTAAAAAGGCCGGAGAGCTCAGCTGAGTGTTGGGAGCCTTTTCTCCATCCCAGGATTGTGGTAGTGTTCACAGGGGTCCCAGGGTGAGGGAAGAGATGGGAATCTTGACTCCATGTGTCAGAAGGCTGATTTATTATTTTATGATATATATTATATTAAAAGAAAATGGTCTATTAAAACTACAGGCAAGAAAGAGAAAGGATTTCATCAGAAGGCTTGCAAAGAATGAATAATAAAATCTTGTGAGTGACCAGAGAGTCCGAGACAGCTGGGCTGTGATTGGCCATTAATTACAAACAACCACATGAGACCAATCACAGATGCACCTGTTGTATTCCACAGCAGCAGATAATCATTGTTTACATTTCATTTCTGAGGCCTCTCAGCTTTTATTCTCATAAAATATGTCTGTGACACCAGGATGGCGCAGCTGGAGCTGGAATGTTCAGGAGAGGGGAGAATTCCCACCCTCCATAGGACGCTCCTTCCACTCTCTCCAATGCCATGTTTGGGTTTCCTTATCCAGCTTTAATTCCAGGCTCCCTGTCCCACCCCAGAGTTTCATCCAGCTGCTCTTGGGAGCTTCACCTGCATGAAAAAAATAATGGAAAAGGGACTGGGAATTGCAGTCCTGCAGGTCCACAAAGAGAGGGATATCCACATCCCTAAAAATCCCGGTGCCAACACGGCCATAAAGATTTCCATGCACACCAGGGATTTAAGGATAAAGGATGGATAAAATCCTGCAGAGACTGGGGCAAGGAAATATTTGTATGGAAATTTGTGGTTATGGAATCATAGCAGAGAGAATCCCGGGATTATTAAGGCTGGGAAAGATCTCTGGGATCATCGAGTCCAAGCTGTGCCCGATTCCCACCACATCCAAGAATTCCTTGGACACCTTCAGGGATGGGCACTCCAAACCCTCCTGGGAATTTCCAAGGCCTGAGCACCCTTTCCATGGAGAGATGATCCCAAATATCCAATTTAACCCTTCCTCGGAACAACCTGGGGCCATTCCCTCTCATCTCATCCCCTGTTCCTGGGAGCACATTCCAACACCCTCGGCTGTCCCCTCCTTCCTGCCTGGGAATTCTGCAGAGCCAGAAGATCCCTCTGGAGCCCCTTTCCCAGCTCCTTCAGCTGGGAATTTCTCCCAGATTAATCCAGGAACATCTCCAAGCATCCCTCAGGGTGCTCATGGTAGAATTGGAATGCCTGAAATCCAGGAAAAATCACTCCAAAGCAGGACTGGAAATGGAGCTCAGCTTTTATCCCTGAGGAACTGCTGGACATCAAATCCCAACACGGAAAAAAGGTTTGGGATCAGCCCATGGCTTCCCTGTGTTTTATTTTTCCCTGGATATTTTACATCTCCTCAGTTAAGTCCTTCCTATGGTTTTCCAAGGAAATCATCAGTGCCCATCAGAAGCTCACAATGGATTTGGGATTGAGATTCTTCTCTCCTATCCCCAACTTTTTTTCCATCTTCTACTGACAACCAAAATTCCCTTCACATTCATAATTTGAGCAGCCAGGAGAGGTCTGTACTTTTTAAAACAAATTTTTCTTTTTCATTTCAATTTAATTCCAATTTTCAATTTCATTTTTAATTAATCATCACAGTAGGCAGCTCTAAAAGAAGGAAAAAAAGTCATCCTTAAAATAATTAGGAATGACATGGGCATCTCCTCAGGCTTTCCCAATGTTTTCGAAAAGAAAATTAATTTGTCCATATATATATGGAAAAATTAATATTTAAAAAATATCCAAATATATTATTTATACTCCTAACTGGTTTTAGGAGTTTTCGTGCTTTAACAAAAAAATGTGAAACTTTTGCTCCCCAGAACTGAAGTTTATTTAAAAAAAATGTTCAGGACGAGCACCAAAATACCTTTCTAGAGAAAAATTGATGGAATCACTTCCAGCACTGGAAAATTCCCAAAGTTAACTACATTTCCCAGGATTCTGTGGGGTTTGTTTACCCATTAAGCTGTGGGGAATGATGGGAAATTCCATTGATCCCATGGAGAAAAATGGGAACATCTGAACTTTGGAGTCCCTCAGGCTCCACAGCCAAACTGGGATTCTTGATGGGATCCAAACATTATTCCCAATCCCATTTTCCTGAGGAAAAGCTCATTGGTTGTTGTTCATCCTTAATAACTCAGCACAGAAATTTTCTTCTTCTTTTTCCTCACTCCTGTCCCAGGGAACAGGAAAATTCCTCAGCACAGGCCTCGTCTCCCTGGAATAATTAAAGGAATTATTAAAGGACAACCCTTCCCTCCCCAGCACTTCAATTTCATCCATTTCTCATCCAAAACACCAGGAATTTTCCCCTGGATCAGCTCGAATATCCCTTTCCTGTGCCACGAGGAGCTCCTGCTCTCCCAGAGAACCCTGGAACAAAATTAGAAATCAGGGAGAAAAACCAACCGAGGGAAAGGATCCTCCAGCCCCGAATTAATCCCTGAATTCTGCTGTTTGCTCAGGGAAAGAACACAAGGAATTATTTTTTCCTCTTCTCCTTTTTTTATCCTCGCCCCAAGGAAACCAGAGAAGGGTTTTAAAAATCCCAAACCTTCAGCATTTTCCTTAAATTACGGAGTGGGAGTTGGTGAGGGCACAGTGTGGCTCCTTTTTGTGCTGCTCCTGCAGTTTTGGGTGGCTGCAGTTTCGCTGGAATGGTTCAGGCTCGGATTCTGTTTTGTTTTTCTGGTTTCCCTCCTCTTCTGGCCACGTTCCCCAGCAACTTTATCCTTGGATTTGGGGAGCTGGTGGGGATCAGGGCCAAGTTTAGTGAAGAATTCATTGTCTGGGTGATGTCAGGGTTCCAAATCCGCGGTGTGGGCAGCGCCTGCAGCGAGCTCAGGTGCCAAGGGAAGAGGGGAACACCTAAAATGGGAAAGGGATCAGGAGGAACGCTGAAAAAAGAGGGAATTCCAGATTTGGGGGAAATATATTCTGATTATTTCTCTAATTATCATTTTGTGGAAGTGCAGCTGCAAAGAAATCTTGGGGTTTGGAGCCTGTCCTGGTGTTGCTCCTGCAGGAATGGCTGGGAAAGGCTGGCATGGGGCATTCCCAGACTCCAGGGAGACAAGTGCTGGGAGAGAAATGGCAACTTGGGATCCCTGTGGGATGAAGAGAAGCTGAGAATAGCTTGGGAATGGTTTGGGAATGACTTGGGAATGGCTTGGGAATGGCTTGAGAATGGCTTGGGAATGGCCAAACCCATCATCCCCTGCTCGGGCAGGATCACAGCAGAGCTCACCTGGGCCTGGCCTGGGCTGGGCACTGCACCAAATCCCAGCTTTAGCCAGGTCTGGATCCCTCTTTTCCTTCTCTGTCCAACTCCATCCAAAAATGCAGGGACAGCACCCAAAGCACCCACAGAGCCCAGTCTGGGTCCTTCCCTGGGAGACCTGGACAACTTCCCTACGCGAGAGCTGGGAATGTTCCCCTGGAGAGGAGAAGCTCCAGGGAGAGCTCAGAGCCCCTGGCAGGGCCTGAAGGGGCTCCAGGAGAGCTGGAGAGGGACTGGGGACAAGGGATGGAGGGACAGGACACAGGGAATGGCTCCCACTGCCAGAGGGCAGGGATGGATGGGAGATTGGGAATTGGGAATTCCTGGCTGGGATGGAATTCCCACAGCAGCTGTGGCTGCCCCTGGATCCCTGGAAGTGCCCAAGGCCAGGTTGGAGCACCCTGGGACAGTGGGAGATGTCCCTGCCATGACAGGGGTGGCACTGGATGGGCTTTAGGATCTTTCCCAACCCAAACCATTCCATGATTCCTTGGCAATTCCATCCTTTAAAGTGCCTCCCTGGGCCACATCCCCAAACCAGGAAGGAGAAGCTCTGAAATTCCAGAGTTCCATGGAAATATCTGTAAGACCAAAGGTGAACCAAAGCCTGGGGAGCTGCTGGGGCTTTTCTGGGAAGATTCTCCTGATTTGTCATATCCAGACAAGGAATTCATGGCTGGGAGGGTGGGATGGAATTCCCAGAGCAGCTGTGGCTGCCCCTGGATCCCTGGAAGTGCCCAAGGCCAGGTTGGAGCAGCCTGGGACGGGAGGTCCCTGCCATGGCAGGGGTGGAATGGGATGATCCTTGATGTCCTTCCCAAACAATTCCAGGATTCCCTGAGTCTCCTTTCCCTACAGTTCTGTATTTCGCCGGGGATCACAGTCCTGGTTTCCTCAGAGCAGGATGATCCTGAAATCCCAAACTTTCCTTGGAAAAAAACCCAAACTAAACAATACAAATGTTTGCCCAGGCCCCTTCCATAGGGAAGGGAAGGGAAGGGAAGGGAAGGGAAGGGAAGGGAAGCCGCAAGGAGACTCACACAGAGAAACTCAGAGGTGATAAAGAGGAACTGAATTTCACTTCCAGCCTCCTGAATATCCCTCGGGAGAGCCTGAGATTCCAGTCTGGGACACAAGATTGGATTTTCCAGCACATTGCCACCCAAACTAGGCTGGGATTGTGCCTCTGGCGCAAAATAGACCTAAAATAGAGGCGGCTTTTTTTGGCTCATTTAAACCAAACTGCTAATTTCTACTAAACTAAACTGCTAATTTAAACTAAACTGCTAATTTAAACTAAACTGTTAGTTTAACACTAAACTGCTGTCTAGTTTAAACTGAACTGCTAATTCAAACTAAACTGCTAATTTAAACTGTTGCCTAATTTAAACTGAACTGTTAGTTTAAACTAACCTGCTCTCTAATTTAAACTAACCTGCTAATTTAAACTGAACTGCTCATTTAAACTAATTCCATGTCAGAAAAGCCCTCATTTGGGGAGGAGATTCCTCAAATTCCCAGCTCCAAACCCTGCATCCCAATGTCCCACACAGATCCTTCTGGCTTCTAATTATGGAAATTATGGAAATTACAGAAATTATGGGCTGTGCAAATGCAGAGTAAGGGAAAAAAAGGGAATGAGGGCTGTGATTCATCCCAAAGGTGGGTTAAATCCCAGGACACTCAACCAGCAGTCCTGTCCTTAAACTTATTCCCACAGCACGGGGTGGATTCCAGAGGATGGGAGAAGATATTCCAGGAATTTTAGTTCTGCCTGCTGTGAGAATCCGGGAATGCTGATTTAATGGGAATGCTGATTTTAAGGGAATGCTGATTTAAAGGGAATGCCAAATCAAAGGGAATTCCATGGAGAGCAAAAGCCCATCTGGAAAGAGGAAGAGGAGGAGGACTGAGCTCTCCACTGAGATTCCAGGCTGGATTATAAATCCAGATCTAAAAAAACAAAAGGATCATTTTACTTAGAGGCCACTAAACCACTCAGAATTTCATTTGAATTTGGGACCGTAACAGAATTTCAATAATGTGGACACAAAATCCATAATTCCCAGCACCCTGCAGGAGGTTGTGGCACTCAGCCCTTGATCCTGAGAAAAACTGGGAGGAGAATTCCAACTTTATAAGGATCAGCGAGATCTCATGGAGGAAGATTTATGGAGGCTCCAACTAAATTGTCCTCCTTGGATGGGAGAATCCATTCCCAGCTCCAGAGGAACCTGGAGAAGGTGGAGGCTCCCACTGGTGACCCAAATCACCCAGACGTGAAACTGGTTTGAACCGGACATAAAAATGGATTTATTTTGCATTTGTGGGGTAATTTTAGATAATTTTGGGGTTTGCCAGGTGTTTTTCCAAGGTTACCACAACCCAATTCCAGGTGTTTTCCTTAAATTCTTCAAGGTGAAAGATCTTTTTAGCTAAAAATGGCTGATTTTTAATAAAAGCAAACAGAAAGGGAAGGATAAAGTGGAGATGGACTCACTTAACTCCAGGGCCCAGAAAAACAGGAATCATTCGATCAGTTCGATCTTTGGGAATTTCCACAATTTGCTGCCTTGGAATAAAATTCACTGAAATCACTGTTGAGTTTGACCTTTTTCTCCTCAAAATTAAACTGTATTTCTGTGGGGTAGGATCAGCACTCTGTGGGATCACCATCCCAGAAAACATTGAAGGACCATCAAGGAGCAAAAAATTCCATTAAAAAAAAAAAAGTTCCCTGGGATATGAACCAGCTGTAAAAGGGAGCAGCGAAGAGTTAACCTTTGGAGATGTCAAATCCGTGATTCCCAGAAAGGAGACTTCCTGCTCCCGATGACAAAAACCTTTTGCTCCCAGATGAGATCATTCCTGGGAGTTGCAGGGATTGCAGGATAAGGGTTCATAAGGATTGACATTTATCATTTAAAGTTCTGGGATGTCACGGACACTTCAGGGCTGGGATAAAAGCTGGAATCTGACTGAGAGGAGCAACACTGAATTACTCACAAGGGCTTCTCGCAGGGCGGGAATTGTCTGTCCCTCCCTGGAATCCGCTGCCCTCTCCTTGATGTGGTTGGAGGGGAGGATTGTCCGTAGGAATATTACAAATCCTTGCTGGCTTTAAGGAAAGGAAACATTTACATTGGCCCCATGTCTGGGATAATAAATCCCAAATTCAGCAATCCATTAAAACAATGGCCGTAGGAACTGGAGGCGGACTTTGGGACACAATTCCAAGCTCCTGTTGGAGGGAAATGATGGAATAAGAGGGTGGGGAATTTGGGATACTCCTGGTGTTGTTTAAAAGTCATCTTTGGATGGACACAAAGGATTTTCACTCCCTGTGGGTGGGTGTGGAGTTGTTCCATCAATTCCATCACCTGCTGAGTCCTAATCCCACAAAACCACAGGGAAGAGACCTCCCAAATGGCAGAGCCTCCTTTCCCCTCTTCCATGTTCTTCCCACTGCAGCAGGATCCAGGAAAAGCCAGGAGAACTGGGAATTCTGATCCTGTGAGATTATGGAATGGTGTCCACCAAAACCACAGGGATGAGACCCCAAAATGGCAGAGCCTCCTTTCCCCTCTTCCACACTCTTCCCACAGCAATTGGATCCAGGAAAAGCCAGGAGAACTGGGAATTCTGATCCTGTGGGATTATGGAATGATGTCCACCAAAACCAGAGGAATGAGACCCCATAATGGCAGAGCCTCTTTTCCCCTCTTCCATGTTCTTCCCACTGCAGCAGGATCCAGGAAAAATCAGAAGAACTGGGAATTCCAATCCTGTAGGATTAGGGAATCGTGTCCACCAAAACCACAGGGATGAGACCCCAAAATGGCAGAGCATCCTTTCCCCTCTTCCACACTATTCCCACAGCAGTTGGATCCAGGAAAAGCCAGGAGAACTGGGAATTCCAGTCCTGTAGGATCATGGAATGATGTCCACCCAGCCCAAAGGATTCAAGGAATACACCAGGGAGATTTTGGCCTAGATCTCCAGCAGGGAGATCTCCCAAAAATTATGAGGGAAATGGACCTGAGATGGAGGGAGTGGAATCCCACATTCCCAGCAGGTGACCAGATAAAATCCAGCATGTGCCAAAATTCCCAGCCAAGGGAATCAGGAATTCCAGAGGGGATCCCTTCCCTCCCATCCAGCTGTGGAGAGACAGTAGAAGATGAACCAAAAAATTTCCAATCCATCAAACCTCCCTCAAAACCATCTGAAAGGGGACACTGGCACTGAAGACTTTTTCCATTGGAATTCTGGCCTTAGGAATGATTTGGGATGAGCCAGGATCAGTTTTTCACCTCCAGCCAGGATTTCAGGCTCCAGTGACGGATCTGCTGGATCTTCTCCTGGTCCTTATTTTTAGATCATCTTGTGCAGTCCTTCCCTCAGGATGAGTCACTTGGAATTGGCCGCTCCAGGAGTTACACAAAAGTTTTATTTTCTCCCAAAATTCTGGCAAGGGACGGAGCTGAGCACTGTCAGCATTCCTGGCTGGAAGTGATAACTCAGCTCCGGCTGCCAGGAGGAAAACTCATCCTGAAAATGCTCCCGGGGGAAGAAAAGAGCTTTAAAAACTCATGGAGGCTGGAAATAAATGGGGTTTTTCAGCTGATCTGGGGCTCCACAGATTCCAAAAAAATTTCAGCTGATCGGGAACTCCAGGATTCCCAAAATTTCAGCTAATTAGGCTGACAGGAGCTCCAGAGATTACCAAAATTTCAGCTAATTGGGCTGACAGGAGCTCCAGAGATTACCAAAATTTCAGCTAATTGGGCTGACAGGAGCTCCAGAGATTCCCAAAATTTCAGCTAATTGGGCTGACAGGAGCTCCAGAGATTCCCAAAATTTCAGCTGATTGGGAGCTCCAGGGATTCCCAAAATTCCAGATGATCAGAAGCTCCAGGGACTCCCGAAATTTCAGCTGATCAGGAGCTCCAGGGATTCCCAAAATTTATGGTCCTTGGGAAAGAAACCCAAAGCCGGGTTTAAGATAAAATTCTGTTTCTGAGTTAAAATCCGTAAGAGACCCAGGAAGGAAATGCTTCTATCCATTATAAATTGGATAACGGGACTGATAAGGGGTCAGCTCTTATCTCCTCCCAGGGGGACCTGATCAAAACAGATCCAAGCCATTGAAGAAAGATTTGGGAATGTTTTAAATGAGAATTGAGGCTTTCCCAACCCCCTATGGAATGTTGTTGGGATGCTTTGTGAAGGGTTCCTGTTGCTCTGCCCTTCTTAAATGGGGCACAGGGACAAAATCCATGGAATTCAGCAGGATCATCGATTGAAATTCCTGGCATATCAGCCTTTGGATTGGTCCTGCAGTTCTCAGATGGATTTTATGGAGAATTTTTTAATGTTATGTTTTATATTTTTCCCCCTTCCATAGGAAACCTGCTCCAATTTCAGCATCTTGGAGACACAAGAAATCAGGGAATGGAGGTAAAAAGAAGGGGGGGAAAGGGGGAAACCCTCCAGTTCTGCATCCCATTGGAATTTGGCTTTCCAGCTGCTATATTGGAAGTGTGAAATTCTGTCTGGAGATAAAAACATCTGGATCTGAGGCATCTCTGTCTCATCTGAGGCTGGGCCTCATTTCCAGCTTCCCAAGAATATTCCTATGGAATTCTCCTTCTCCTGCTTGCAGGTGACAACTCTAAAGAAATGAAGGAATAAATCAATCCCTGGGAACAGGTGCCTAGATCAGGGATTCCAAGATCCTGCTTCAACTGGATCAAGTATTTTATCCAAATATTCCCTTTATCCCAGTATCCAGCTGGAAATTCAAATGTTTTATTCCCTCTATCCCAATATCCAGCTGGAAATTGGGATGGTTTATTCCCTTGATCCCAATATCCAGCTGAAAATCCGAATGTTTTATTCCCTTTATCCCAGTATCCAGCTGGAAATCCAAATGTTTTATTCCCTCTATCCCAATATCCAGCTGGAAATTGGGATGGTTTATTCCCTTGATCCCAATATCCAGCTAGAAATCCAAATGTTTTAGTCCATTTATCCCAATATCCAGCTGAAAATCTGAATGTTCTATTCCCTTGATCCTAATATCCAGCTGGAAATCGGGATGGTTTATTCCCTTTATCCCAATATCCAGCTGGAAATTGGGATGGTTTATTCCCTTAATCCCAATATCCAGCTGGAAATTGGGATGGTTTATTCCCCTGATCCCAATATCCAGCTAGAAATTGGGATGGCTAATTCCCCTGATCCCAATATCCAGCTGCAAATCCCGATGTCCATCAGAAAATGAAAGCAATAAATAAGGAAGCATCCCATGGGATTTTTCCCTGTTCCCTGTGCAATGCACATCCTGCTTTCCAGGGCCTCCAGGATCCCATTGGGAATCCCACCTGGGATTCTCTTTATCATGGGATCATGGAATGGTTTGGATTGGGAGGAACTTTTAAAGATTTAACGTTCAACCCTTTCCCATGGCAGGGACACTTTCCACTATCCCAGAGTGCGCCAAGCTCCATCCAAGCTGGCCTTGGACAATTCCAGGGATCAGGAGTAAGGCTGGAAAAGACTTTTAGGATCATTGAGTCCAACTGCAAATATCCTTGAGGGGCACCTTGGCCCCACAGGGACTTTTAAGGAATTTTTCTCCATTTGGATGTGGATGAACAACTCGGACACTCCCAGGCATGAACCTCCTGCCCTCTGCGCCTTCTCAATTTCCATGGAAAGAGATAAAAATAACTCCATGGAAAAGCTCCATGGGTAGGGATGGCCTCGTTTGTCAGGGGTGATTAACGCCATGAATAAATTATCTCCAAGTGCATTAATGTCCTGTTCTTTCCATTCCAAGGGGCATGGATTGAACCTTGGGATTGAACTCCCAGCCAAAAAAATGGTTAATCCCAAAAAATGGGCATGAGCAGGAGCCAAGGACACAACCTTTGTTTTGCCAACAGATCCAGCAAAACGAGCGTGGAGTGGGAAGAGAAACCCATGGAAGCATTCCCAGCGGGAAAGGAGTTACTCATTTATCCTGAAGGTCGTTGTTGGCACTGGAAGAGGAGTTAAAGATTGACCCAGCCCGAGCTGAGGTTGGAAAACAGGAGGGGAATTTGGGATTGGAGCCTGATCCCAGGCTAGGTGATCCAAAGCCACAGGAATAACTTCCTACATTTTCAACAGGATCCTGGGAGCACTTGGACAACACCTGGAGCAAGGACAGGCACTCCCTGAAAATCTGGAGAGCAGCAGCCTGTATGCAGCTCCCTGGTGACTCTGGAATCCCAGAGTCCTGGAATCCCAGGATCTGAGAATCCCAATATCCCAGAATCACAGAACCACAGATTCCAGGAATCTCAGAATCCTAGAATCACAGAATTCCAAAATCCCAATATCCCAAAATCACAGAATTCCAGGGTCTCAGAATCCCAGAATCCCAATATCCCAGAATCACAGAAGCCCAATATCACAGAATCCCAGAATCACAGAATTCCAGAATCCCAGAATCCCAATATCACAGAATCCCAGAATCCCAATATCACAGAATCACAGAATCCCAGAATTCCAGAATCACAGAATCCCAATATCACAGAATCCCAGAATCACAGAATTCCAGAATCCAAATATCCCAGAATCATAGAATTCCAGAATCTCAGAATCTTAATATCCCAGAATCTCAGAACCCCAGGATTCCAGAGTCCCAGAATCCCAATATCCCAGAATCACAGAATCCCAGAACCAGAGACCCCAGGAATCTCAGAATCCTAGAATTCCAGAATCCCAAAATCCCAGAATCATAGAATCCCAGGGCCCCAGAATCCCAGGATTCTACAATCCCAGAACCCCAGAATCCACCGTGGGTACAGCTGGAAGGGAGCACAGTAGAACCCAAACTGTGATCCAAGATCCCTGCTCCAGCAGGATTGGATTTTTCCAGTCCCTCCCAACTTTTCCAGCTGCAATTCCTCACATCTCACTTCCAGAGGATCAGCTCCAGATCCATGTCCCATATTCAGGGCTCTCTGTCCCATATTTCACTGACAGGGGTGGAAATGGTCCCAAAATTATTTAAAAAAATTGTCCCAAAAATATCAAAATATGGTGGACCTGGAAGTGCTGGTTTATGGCTGGACTCAGTTCTAGAGGCCTTTTCCTTAATAACTTCCTTAATAATTCCCTAATTCCACAATTTTTCATCTAATTTATGGGATAAAAGATACAGAAACCACTTCAAACCCTCGCAGGACTTGTGTGGGGATGGCAGCATTCCCAGAAAACAGCTGAGAAATTGGGAATGTTCTGCTTGGAAAATTCTTTCCTCAGTAATTCATTCCAAAATTATGGAATTTTGAAGTGTGAGGAATGAAGAATTGGAGGAAGGGCAGAACTTGAACTTTTATGAACCCTCACCCACAAGAATTTGGGCCATTTTGGGTTATTTCATGTTCCTGCCAGGAATGGGCAGGATTGGGATCTTGTGGCTGCTTCCACAGGAATTCCTGACTGGGATTTCCCTCTCCTGGATATCCCTTAAAAGACCATTTCTAGTTCAATTTAAAAAAATTGAAATTTCAGCCCCTTCCCACTCCCTCAAATCCTTTCCAACAAGATTTTTATTTTGAAAGCTGCAAGGAGAGTTAAACTTGAGCTGGGCGAGAGAACTGAGCCCAGCTCAGCTGTGAAAAGCCAGGCCTAAAATTAAACTCAGGCAATAAATTCCTTTTTAAAGCTGGACTTTGAGCCGAGGTGAGGTAATTCCTAGAGAGGGGATTTTATTGGGAACTCTGTGGGTGGCTTAGAGGGTTTTGATCCATTTCTGCTTTATGTTGGAATTCCCTGATTTTGGCAGAGCTTTTTCCTGAGGTTTCTGAATATCCAGCAGCAGGGAACTGGAATTCTGTCCCGAGGATTGAGGGCATGGATCACACCCAGAATCACCTGGATGTGAGCCCCAGCACCTCCACAGCCTCCCTGCCCTTTCCTGATGATGCAAACATTTCCATTCCAATAAATATTTCCAGGGATTCGAGTCCAGGGATCCTCAAGCACTTCCCAGAATTCTGGGATGAGGACACAGCCATAGGATTGCAAATTCCCTTTAAGCCAAGCCCAGCCACACCTGGTCTTGGGAAAAGCTGCAGCAGTAAAAGTTGCTGATGTTGACCTGGAAAATCCGGATTTATCTCCTTATCCAGAGGGGATAAAGGTGGGATTTGTTGGACCTTCCTGTCCGAACGGAATGTTCCGCATCCCGTTATCCGCGAACTTTGCGCTCATCTCAGTCCCACCACATTTTTCTGAGTGCTGGGAAACTGAATTTTCCTCATTGACTAAAAAAAAATGGTCATCTCTGTTTCAGCAGAAGCACACCTGGGATTTTCCATGGGTTTTGTTTTGAAATGGGAATATCCAGGTCTGAGCTGCTCCAGGGATGATATTCCCTGATATTCCCTCTGTTTCCCAGCCCTTGCTGAACTGTGAATTCCCAGATTTGTAGCTCTTGGGTGGAAATCTTCACCCAAGAAGGTTTTCCTGGAGCTTTTCCTTTCCAAAATTGAATTTCAGTCCTATCCAGGATCATTTAAAGATAATTTCCCCCATTTCAGTTCCCTTCCATTAGTTTTCCTCATTCCTGTAAAAGCTTGAATGCTTCCAAGTACTTGGAATGCTCCTTTATTCCCATTTTTTGCAAATCAAAAGGCAAACCCAACA
>VZSJ01005226.1:0-15283 GCA_013398405.1 Pheucticus melanocephalus | reverse complement strand
CAGCCCACGGTGTTTGTGCTCTTGGGCTGAGATTTGGATCATTTGTCCTTGGTGCCCAGCTGGAGCAGGAATTGTTTTGTCTCCCTGCTCTGTGCACAGAGCTCACCATCCCATAATATGAAGCCCAGAACTCCACACTAGAGCAGCACAGAATCTGAAAATATAGAAGAACAGAATAAAATAAATTTTAAAAAAACCAACCAGAATCTGAAAATACAAAAGCTAAATCCTGAGGCATCACGAATGCTGACATGCCTCAGCATTCCCTGTTCCTTGGATCCCAACCTAGGCACTGTTTGTGTTTTCCTGCTTTGATTCCTGATCCCAGGATCGTTCTGCTGACTCTGGTTTTGTGTGTGGCCAAGAACAGACCCAGCCTAAGGCCTTCGGAAAAAGCTTTGGAGCAGCTGGTTCTGCTTCCAAAAAAATGGGGGGAATTAATCCCCAAGGAATAATTGGAATTCAGTTGTAGGCCAGACCAGTGGAGCGCTTTAGCCTGGACTACTCAGGCCTGCTCTGGGCTTCTCAGGTCTGATCTGGGCTATTCAGGTTTGGTCTGGGCTTCTCGGGCTTGGTCTGGGCTTCTTGGGCTTGGTCTGAGCTACTCAGGCCTGGTCTGGGCTACTCAAGTTTGGTCTGGAATTCTTAGGTCTGGTCTGGGCTACTCAGGCTTGATCTGGGCTAATCTTAGTGCTGGTCTGGGCTTCTCAGGGCTGGTCTGGGCTACTCAGGTTTGGTCTGGGCTACTCAGGTCTGGTCTGGAATTCTCAGGGCTAGTCTGGGCTTCTCAAGTTTGGTCTGGAATTCTTAGGTCTGGTCTGGGCTACTCAGGCCTGTTTTGGGCTACTCAGACCTGGTCTGGACTACTCAGGCCTCCTCTGGGTTTCTCAGGTCTGGTCTGGGCTTCTCAGGCCTGGTCTGGGCTACTCAGGTCTGGTCTGGGCTACTCAAGTCTGGTCTGGGCTGCTTGGGTATGGTCTGGGCTACTCAGGTGCACTCTGGCCATCACTGGGGCTCTGGCCATCCATCTCTGGCCATCTCTGGGGCTCTGGCCATCTCTGGGCTCTGGCCATCTCTGGGGCTCTGGCCATCTCTGGGCTCTGGCCATCTCTGGGGCTCTGGCCATCCGTCTCTGGCCATCTCTGGGCTCTGGCCATCTCTGGGCTCTGGCCATCTCTGGGGCTCTGGCCATCTCTGGGGCTCTGGCCATCCATCTCTGGCCATCTCTGGAGCTCTGGCCATCCATCTCTGGCCATCTCTGGGCTCTGGCCATCTCTGGGGCTCTGGCCATCTCTGGGCTCTGGCCATCTCTGGGGCTCTGGCCATCTCTGGGGCTCTGGCCATCCATCTCTGGCCATCTCTGGGGCTCTGGCCATCCATCTCGGGCCATCTCTGGGCTCTGGCCATCTCTGGGCTCGGGCCATCTCTGGGGCTCTGGCCATCCATCTCTGGGCCCAGCAGGAGTTTTCCTCTCTCTCCCCGTGTCCCCAGACCATTCCCGGCTGTTTTGCTGAGCTCGCAGCTTGCTCCAGGTCCGGCTGACCCCGGGCTGGCTCATCCCAAAGGAATTGGAAAATTCTCCCTCTCAGGTGTTCATTACCCACCCCGGGTGAGCTTTGGGTAAATCATCAATTTCCAGCTGGATTTTAACCTCAAGTTTGCTGAGGTTTGTGTCGGTGGGGGTTGATTCTTAAAGAAACCGTTCCACAGGCAGGGAAGAAGAAATCATGGAATTATGGAATGGTTTGGGATGGATGGGACCTTAAATCCCATCCCAGGGTGCTCCAAGCCCCAATGTCCAACCTGGTCTTGGACATTTCCAGGAATCCAGGGGCAGCCACAGCTGCTCTGGGAATTCGGTGCCAGTGACCAATCTGGAAATATTTTTTAGGGTAATCCCTCAAAAAGTGTTATTAATAAATTTCTGGAAATCAATACATAAACATATTAATAGAAAATAACATATTAATATATTCATACACAAAACAATAGTATATAAAATAATAAACATATAACCTAACCAGTATATCAATTATTAATATAAAAATAATAAATATAGAAAATTATCATATATACTGTAATTATATACACAGTGATAAATATATAAACTATTTAATGTAAAATAATTAATATAGAAAATAATAAACATGAAAATTAATAATCTATAAAAGAATTAATAAGAATAAATAGATAAATATATTTTTTTAAAACATTAGAAAATAAATATATAAAAGGAGCCCTTAGCAGAACCATGACTTGGAGGGAAGGAACCCACACAATTAATTCTGGAAAAAGAAATAAACAGTAGGAGCTTTATATAATAATGGGATTTTATTTGCTCTATAAATGGGAATTAAGAGCAATCAGAATTTTGGCTGTGCCAGGATCATTGGAACAGCACAAAATCTCTGTTTATGTTTTGATAAAGCTGGAAAAACTCGGAAGGGATCAACAATAACATCAGTTTTTGAGCCACCCTTGTTTTGGCAGCCAATTCCCAAACTTTGCCCATGGCAAAGTGCAACAGGACACCAGGAGCAGCAGGGTGGCTTCTAATAAAGCCTGGATTAATTAAACTCAGCCTGTGCAGAGTGTGGGCTGAGTGACCAGAGAGCAGCTGAGCCCAGACATTCTCAGCATCCAAACAGAGGCACAATCCTTGTTTTTCCATGGTCACTTCCACTGCTTTGCTCCTTGCCTTTGTTCTGCAGCTGATTTTATCAATTAGGCTGTAATTAACGTGATTAATTAATTAATGCAATTAGTTCATGCAGTGCAGGAGGAGCTGCTGAGGTTTGCAGGAACCAAACCCTGCAGGTTTGGCTGACAACGTGAGAAGTTTCCCTTTTGTGCTGCAGGAACAAGGAGCTGAACCTTTCCTTCTTCACCTTCCTGGATTTGGCATCTCCACAACTGGCAGGAAATTTCCCAAAATTGTGCTACCCCAATTCCAGTTGGGGTTTTTTTAGAGATGCTAATCACAAGGATAAAGGTGGACAATCCCAAAGGTGATCAGAGCTTTTCTTGTGTTCCAAACACTGAGGTTGTTTTTAGTCCAGCTGGAATTTTGCATTAAACAAAACCAAACCCCCAAAAACGAGGAATGCTGGTGACTCTGTTTGGGAAAACTCATCCCAGCCAGGCCCGTCCTAATGGATGAGAGGCTGGATGTGACCCAGCTGCGTGTGGCAGCAGCCCAGAGACCCAATCATGTCCTGGGCTCATCCAAAGGAGTGTGGGCAGAAGGTCCAGGGAGGGAATTCTGTCCCTGTGCTCAGGTGAGGCCCCACCTGCAGAGCTGCCCCAGCCCTGGATCCAGCACAGGAAGGAGCTGGAGCTGCTGCAGAGAGCCCAGAGGAGGCTCCAGGGGGATCCCAGGGATGGAGCAGCTCTGCTGGGAGGGAAGGCTGGGAGAGCTGGGAATGCTCACCTGGAGAGGAGAGGGTTTGGGGTGAGCTCAGTGTGACCTTCCAGGACCTGGAGGGGCTCCAGGAAACATGGAGAGCTCAGAGCCCCTGGCAGGGCCTGAAGTGGCTCCAGGAGAGTTGGAGAGGGACTGGGGACAAGGGATGGAGGGACAGGACACAGGGAATGGCTCCCAGTGCCAGAGGGCAGGGATGGATGGGAGATTGGGAATTGGGGATTCCTGGCTGGGAGGGTGGGGAGAGGCTGGGATGGAATTCTCAGAGCAGCTGTGGCTGCTTCTGGATCCCTGGCAGTGTCCAAGGCCAGGTTGGAGCACCCTGGGATGGTGGGAGGTGTCCCTGCCATGGAATGGGGTGGGAATGGATGATCCCCAGTGAGGTCACCCCAAAGCTTCTCCAAGCACAGCATTCCCAACTCTCCCAGCCTTTCAATATCCCTAAATATTACATATAAATAAACTCTCTCCTTCATCTCATGCCAAGGAAATCTGAGATTTCCTTTGAGATCCAGGACCTGTGGGCTCTGACCAGGGCTCCCGACCCACCTGAGATGCTTTTGCCTTCATGTCACTGAGGACTCAGCATTTCCCAAATTATCCCAGGCTGACAAATCCTGGAATTCTCCTGCTGGTGCTGCTGTTCCCCCAGCACTCTGGCATTCCAGGACTCTGGGATCTATTTTCAAATGACCTTTCCAGTGAAGATTCCTGGGAATCCAGCTCCAGACAGGTTTGTCTGGGACCTCTGCCACCCTTGAACTCAGCGAACCGAAGTGGTGGAGGAGCAGGTTCCTCTTATCACCTTCCCGTGTTTGTCCTGCTTAACTCCTGGAATTCCTTCAGAATTGCAGGGGAGGCAGGAATGGGGTGAGAGGGGCCAAGGGTTACTGCCATAAAGTCACGTGGGAATTCTGCTCCTGCATTCCAGAGAAAGAACAAAACAAATCCTAAGGAAAATGAGGCTGGAAGGTCTAAACCAGCCCTGTGTTGAGATATCCCAGGAATATTTCACCTTTTTTCCCTCCAGGCTCTGCTTTCCTCTCTTTTTAGCAATCATGGATGAGGTTTTGGTGTTTTCCTGGGATTTTTCCATGTGGAAAGTCACCAAAAAATTCATCCCCACTGCCTCTAAGCAAAAATTCCTTACATTGATAAAATTAAAGTCTCCACTAATGAAGAAAAGTCAAAAATTCCAAAGGAAAATCCTTCCCCTGGGAACATATCTGGGACAAAGTGGTGAAATCATCATCCCTGGAATTTTTTTAAAAACAGTGG
Organism: Pheucticus melanocephalus; assembly: GCA_013398405.1. Lineage (NCBI taxonomy): Eukaryota > Metazoa > Chordata > Aves > Passeriformes > Cardinalidae > Pheucticus > Pheucticus melanocephalus. Next base: position 10,584 of record VZSJ01005226.1, on the reverse strand, counting down.
ATGTGGCACTTTGGGATATGGTTTAGCGGGAATTTGGTTGAAGGTTGGAATTGATGCTCCTGGAGGTCTTCTCCAACCTTCATGATTCCATGATTGGCCGAAGCCTAGAAAAATCCTACAGAAGAGGGAAAATAATCCAAATATTTCCTTCCAGTTAAGGAGTGCTGACTTTGGAGTAATGATCTCAGGAATAATTGGATTTGGGGAATAATTATGTTGGTGAAAAGTGGGACAGACCCAGCCCAGCAGCTCCAGGAAAAGAATGGAAGCTCTTTCCTTCCTGATTCCTGGATATCCACAGGGAGGAGGGTGGGATGAAGGAAGAAAATTCCTTTTTCCAGGTTTTTGTGTTTGGTCTTGGGTTAAACATTTCCACACGACCCAAATATTTGCACTTGGGTCCAACACCAGGCTGAAGCTCCTCTCCAAGTTGGATCATGGGCACAGATATTTTATTGGCATTGTTCCCCAGCAAATGGGAATGGGAATTTCCTGCTCATTCCTGAATTCCCATAGGAATTTCCCCCACACTGGCTGGGTCAAGGAATTTCTGGAGTTAAAACCGACCCTAACTCAATGGAATTTGTTTTATTCTGGATGAGTTTTCCTGCTGGTCCAGTAGGATTGTGGTGGCCCAAACATGGATTGGAGGGAGCAGGAATTCAGGATTAATAGGGAATAGTCAACACAGATTTATTAATTTGATATAATGTATTTATTTAAACATGTATTTATTAATTTATGTATTTTATTTGCTTAAATATGTCTTTATATATTTATTATCTATTTATTATATATATTTCCCATATATGTTTATTTAATATATATTTCTTCTTTTAAAATATATTTATTTAAATAATTTCTATTTATTTAATTTATTTAATTGTGAGGAATCTCATCCTAGCATATCTATTAGAAAATTAATAATTCAGCTGGGTTTAAATTGAAAATTTGGCTTTCCATAAAATGTCCATCATGGAATTATTTATAAAAAGGGCTCATGCTGGGGCTGGAAATCCCTTCAAGGCAATTTTCCTTTTCCCATTGTCCAAATCCTTATTTCCAGTCACTGGAGAGGGACCACTCCAAGCTGGGTATTCCCACCTGAGGATGGATGTGAAACAAAACCTCTGGAGCTCCAACTGCTCCTTGATTTGGGAAAAAGGAATCCAGGTCACAGATTTCCCCTGGACACTCCCCTTCTATCAGGAGAAAATCATGGGCAGCCTTATTTGAAGTCACCAGGCAAGGATTTATGGGATTTGGGATCAACTCCCAGCTCTATAATTCCAGTTTTTATGATCCCATGCCATCACTCCATTTTTAGGTGACTCTGTTCACCATCTGGGAACAAGACACTTTTCCTTGACTCATCCATGAAATTCTTGGAGTAGGAGCCATAAATCTTCCCATAAATGCAGCACTGAGCCAAACACATTGTCCTGGCTGAGGAGTGCTGGGATTCCTGCTCAGCTTTCCTGGGATTTTCTCTACCCTTTGGGAATTCTCCTTCTCCTTCTCTTTCTCCTTCTCCTTCTCCTTCTCCTTCTCCTTCTCCTTCTCCTTCTCCTCCTTTTCCATCTCATCCTCACCCTCTCTTCTTCCTCTTTTCTTTTTCTTCTTCCTTTCCCTTTCCCTTTCCTTTTCCCTTTCCCAGAACTTACAAACCTCTTTATCCCCTGTATCTCCATCCCATAATTTTGGGGACTGGTTTTCCATTGCAGTCTCTCATTTAGGAGTTGTTGTTTTTTTCTGCTGGAATTTTCCCTCCACTCTCACAATCGATTTTGATGGAATTTACACAAAATATTTACGGGACTTTCATCGTTCTGGGAAATTTATTTAAAATTGAGCAACGGGGTCAAAAGTTCCTGGGGCAGGAACTGGGAGGCCCGGGAATCCCAAGGATAAAACACATGGAGTAAAATAATTCAATTTCATATTAAAAATAACTGGGATGAACTTGTTGGTGTTGATGAGGGAGCTGGGAATGTTCATCCTGGAGAAAAGGAACACCAGGGACACCTTCTGGGACAGGAGGGGCCAGCCAGAGGAAATTGGGATCTGCTCCCAGAGAACAGGGACAGGAGGAGAGGGAATGGCCTGAAGCTGTTCCAGAGAGAGGTTAAATTGGATATTTGGGATCATTTCTCCATGGAAAGCTGGTGAGGCATTGAAACTGCCCAGGGAGGTTTGGAGTGCCCATCTCTGGAGGTGTCCCAGGAATTCCTGGATGTGGTACTGGGGGCTCTGGTGGGATCAGGCACAGCTTGGACTCGATGATCCCAGAGATCTTTCCCAGTGATTTAGGATTCTCTGGATGCAAGAGCCTCTTTTCTCATCTCCATTCCTCCCCTGCACCCTCCAGCCCCTTCCTCAGCCCTGCCAAAACTCTCCAGGTGAACTGAGGAACTCCAGGAGAGGATTTTCCTGGGGTTTAATCCCAAACCCCTCAGGATTTTTGGGAAACAGTTCCAGCACATGTGAGGGAGGCTCAGGTTGGACACCAGGAGGAATTCCCCCATGGAAAGGGTGCTCAGGCCTTGGCAGAGGCTGCCCAGGGAGGTTTGGAGTCTCCATCTCTGGAAGTACCCAAGGAATTCCTGGATGTGGCACTTGGGGCTCGGATGGGATCAGGCACAGCTTGGACTTGATGACCCCAGAGATCTTTCCCAGCCTCAGTGATCCTGGAATTCTGTAATTCCACCCCCACCTGTGTCTCCCCTAATCCTCAACATGAAGCTTGATCCATCCACTTTAATCCATGGATTTATTCTTTTCCCAGTCCTGCATATGGAGAGGGATCCCAAAGTCATCCAAGGTCATCCCTGCAAGGACATTTTGGATGCAAAAATCCAAATTTTTCCCTAGATAAGACCTTGTTTCTGATTACCCGAATGCTGAAATAAAAATTCCTGAGTTGGGAATTTTATTATCATCCCAAATTTCCTTTATCACCCATTCCTGCTAAAGCAGCACCGTTTAAAACTAAGGATTTTACTGGACAAGTTGGAAAACATTCCTGCAGTGAAAATTCCTGAAATCCTGGCAAAAAGCAAATGTTCCAAAGGCTGGGGTGGATTTTTTTCTTCCTTTCTCCATTTTTTTTATTCCCATTCTGCTCCTTTATCCTTATGCTTGGCTGAGTTGTTGGAACGTGTAGGAGCCAACTTCCAGCTTTTCCTTAGGCAGCAAAAAATTTTATGGAGTGAAACCATCCCAGATCCCAGAGTATTTTATGGATGGCCTTTCCACATTTCATGGAGGTGTGGAAACACAGGGATCCCTCTAAATTCCATCTGGAGTTTAAGGAAAATCCCAATTTCCAGCTGCCATGTGTGAAAAAAATGGGAATATAAAAATATATTAAAAGGAAATATCAGAATAATTTAAAATTGTTTTTAAATATTTCCATTCCCATAAAAAGAATGGAAAATCCATGATTTTCTATTAAAGCCTGTTTTCATCCAAAAAAACAAAATAGGAATTGCAGCTTCTTTTTCATACAAGTGGGAAATGTAAAAATGGGAATATAAGAGCAACAAGGAATGCTGAATAATTTAATTCTGTTTTAATAGGATATAATAAAATAAATCTTTTCTCCTCCAACTCTTGACGTGGAAAAGTTGGAAAGTGACGGATCTTTGGAATCTCTTGAAGCTCCTAAATTTCCACAAATCCATGATAGGAGTTTGTTTGGAGCTTTCCTAAAAAAAAAATCTGTGGAGTTTCTTTACTAAAAATAGATTTTTAAGCAATAAATGGGAGAATACTGTTCAAATGAATCACTTTGGAGGAAATGTAAGTCGGATGGAGATGACATTTAAACTGGAATCATGGATTTTATCCCTGATAAAATGAATCGTGGGATGCTCGGGTTCAAACCTCTACTGAAGGAAAAATCATGGATCAAAGCTCTAGCCCTCCTGGGCTGGAATTTAATGTGGGATTGGAGTTTTCCTTGATTTTTCCCAGCTCATCCTTGGCTTTGGAAAAGGAGATTTACCCCCATGGACACACATCCAGATATTCCCACTGCGTTATTTGGGCATCTAAATTTCCATGGATCCGGGAAAAGGAGAGCAGAATGGCAGGAAGGACACAGGGAATGGCTCCCACTGCCAGAGGGATGGATGGGATCTTGGGAATTAGGAATTCCTGGCTGGGATGGAATTCCCAGAGCAGCTGTGGCTGCCTCTGGATCCCTGGAAGTGTCCAAGACCAGGCTGGACAGACTTGGAGAAATTTGGGATAGTGGGAGGTGTCCCTGCCCATTCCAGAGGGGTTGGATGGGATGATCTTCAAATTGTTCTGTCCCATTCCAAGAGGGAAATCTGGGATAATCAAGAGATCCTCCAGCAACCTAAACCAGCTCCATGAATCCCAGAACACCTGGAAAAACCATCCCAAGGATTTGTGGGAGAATTCGATGCCGAGATTCCCAGAGCCAGATTCAGACTGATCCCGTCAAAACACTGTGAGAGAAAACAGAGGGATGAGCCCTGATATTTTAATATTCCCAGGATATTCCACTTCTGGGAGCCCTAAATTCCCAGGAAAGCAGCCAGTGGGACCCAGAGGGACTATGGATGCTCCATGGGCTTGGAAAATCAGGAGCATTCCCTGCTGACAGTTCTGGAATTTCAGAGAGGAGTGAGCTTGGCCGGGGGGGGAGTTTTCTACCTGGAAAATCCATTTTTCCTGATTTTTTTTTTGTTTGTTTTACCCCAGAACTGCTGATCTATCTCAGATGGAAATTCCCACCCTCTGGAATCTCCTGGTGATCCTGGAATCCCCAGCAGCACTGGTGATAGATAACGAGGGAACAACAGGCTGGTAACTCCTGGGAGTAGAATTCCTCATGACCATGAGAACAGTGGGAACGTCCAATGGTTTTCCATGAAATTCCCCAGCCTCCAACAACTCCAAACTCCCAAGGCACAGATATTTCACCAGGTTTTAAAAGCCCGGAATGTTTTTTTCTTTATCTAATCCCAGTTGGAATCCACACGAACAAAATCCTGCGCAAGGAGTTCCTCAGCTCCAGCACCCGCCTGGGAGGAGCCACCTCCTTCTTGTGCTTCCCACTCCTGGAATTTTCAGTGCTGTGTTCCAACCCTTCATCAGGAAAAGTCCCAAATCCCCATTTCCGGTGGCATTTTCCATGATTTTCACAGGTCTTTTTCCAGCTTGAAAAGCTTTCCCCAAACCAGGATGGAACCCAACCACCTAAAACCACCCAGGGCTGGACATCCCTTCTCCAGGGCTGATTTTTCCAGGATGGAGAAGTGGATCTGCCAGGACAAAGGTTGTGGATCCTCCTGGAATGTTTGGGAATGGGATGAAGGTGCCATTCCACGCTCCAGCCCCACAAAGGGACCACACTGCCCCCAGTAGCCCCAGCAGGTTTGGGGCCACCACCCTGGAGCACTTATTGGAGCTCCAGCGGACTGTGAACTCCCAGGAAAACTGCCCTGGAAGCAGCTTGGGACAGACCTCACGTGCTCCCACAGGCTCAACCCAACGGATAAGCGCAGCTTTATGAAGGCCAGGCAGTAAATCCCCGTTTGTGATCCCAGGGAACAGGTTCTGAGCTCAAACGGTAAAAAATAAACCCCGTCCCTCATCGTCCCCGTATCGGAGTCAGCGGTTGGGGTGGGGGTGACTCCAGCTGCTTCCATCCTGCTTTTCCTCCTGGATCGGAGCATTCCCAGCTGCTGGGAGCTCATCCTTGTGTCTGGGATTAAAAAAATTAGGGTTTGTCATAAAAAATTGGGATTTGTCATCAAAAAATGGGGATTGCTCATAAAAAAATTGGAATGCCTCATGAAAAAACTGGGATTGCGCATCAAAAAATTGGGATTGCTCATAAAAAAAATTGGGTTTCGTCATCAAAAAATTGGGATTCCTCATCAAAAAATTGGGTTGCTGGTCAAAAATTGGGATTCATGGTCAAAAAATTGGGATTGCTGATCAAAAAATTTGGGATTGCTGGTCAAAAGATTGGGATTCATTGTCAAAGAATTGGGATTGCTGGTCAAAAAATTTCGATTGCTAATCAGAAAATTGGGATTCATCATCAAAAAATGGCGATTGCTCATCAGAAAAATCTGGATTGATCATCAAAAAATTTGGATTGCTCATCAGAAAATTGGGATTGCTCATCAAAAAATTGGGATTGCTGATCAAAAAATTTGGATTGCTGGTCAAAAGGTTGGAATTGCTCATCAAAAAATTGGGATTGCTTGTCAAAAAATTTGGATTGCTCATCAGAAAATTGGGATTCATCATCAAAAAATTGGGATTGATGGTCAAAAAATTGGGATTGTTCATCAGAAAATTGGGATTCCTCAGCAAAAAATTTGGGATTCCCCATAAAAAATTTGGGATTGCTTGTCAAAAAAAATCAGGATTTCTCACAAAGGAGCAACTGGACACAGCCAAAGTGCGCAAGGTCTCGGCAGCTCCCAAGGCTGCGTTTGGCGCTGTTGGAATGGGACAAACTGGCCCATCCCAGAGAATCCCCATTCCCAGACTCCCAGAGAAGTCTGGAGTCAGACTCCCAGCTCTCTCCAAGCTTCTCTGGCTGTTTGAGCTCCAGGATGACCCTGCTAAGGCTCTATCCCACTTTATTCCATGCCTGATTCCCTGGCAGGCAGGAAAGGGCTCCTTGGCTGGGACCAACCTCGCTCCAGAGATAATCCCCCAATCAGAGCTTCTCCCACTGGACAAACGCTCCCATCCCTTCATCCTGGGCTGGCACTCAGCTCCTGAGGAGTTTTCCTGAATTGTTTTGATTCCTGACAATTCCCAAGGGGTTTTCCCGCTCACCTCTGGAGTTTTTCTGTGGATCCTGGCCAGAGTTTGGGAAAAGGGAAAGAAGAATAATTTGAGTGAGGACAGGGACATCGAGGCAGGGGAGGGGGGAAAGGGAAAATAATTCTAAAAAGAGGGAATAAAAGACTTTCAATCTGGAGAAAAACGTGGAGGCTCCAGATGCTCCTTTTCTTATTGGGGTGTGGAGAAATCCCTGGAATGGAGAAACTGGGATGAGCAGCAGGGACAGCAACAATGGGGAAGGGTAAAACTTCGCAGCTCACGGTGCTGCTTTGGGACAGCAAATTCCCAAGAAATTGGATAAATTATTCCACTGAATGGATAAATTCCATCTGTTTTGGAAGATGGAGCCAGAAAATCAAAGAAGGAAGGGATGATCCACTGGAAGTGCCCAAGGCCAGGTTGGACAGGGCTGGGAGCAACCTGGGATAGTGGGAGGTGTCCCTGTCCATGGAATGGGATCATCCTTAAGGTCCCTTCCCACCCAAACCATTCCATGATTCCAGAAGATGATCCATGACCTCAAACCCCCCTCAACCCCACGTTCCTCATGTCCCTCTTCTTCCAGACAGCAAAAATGCTGGAAAGCAAATACAACTCTGGGAAGGGTTTCAGGAGTTTGGATTCTCACTCCAGCTCTCCAAGAGGATTCACTGGAAGTTCTCCCAGGCTAGATGAGAAACATGCAGGAATTTCCCTCATCCTGTCCCACTTTTGCAGGGAATTCCTGTTCCCAGAGTGTGGAATGCTGCGGGAGAAAGTCAGAGCAAGGACCAGCAAGGAAATGACGACTGAACCAATTCCTGCATTTCGGGAATAATTTTCCTGTATTTTCATGTGAGACAAAGGAGGGATAGAAGAGATGGAATTTTTCATCCCTGGAAGTTTGACACCAAGGTGAGGCAGTTCCGTTTGCCATGGAATTCTGGAAAGTTTGGGATGGAAGGGAACCTCAACGATGACCCCAATCCACCCCTGCCATGAGCATCTTTCACAATCCCAGGGTGCTCCAAGCCCTTGGACAAGATCCAACCTTTCCTTGGACACTTCCAGGGATCCAGGGGCAGCCACAGCTTCTCTGGGAATTCCATCCCAGTTCTTCTCCAGTCTCCCAGTCAGGAATTCCTTCCCAAACTCCCCTCTCTCCCTGCCCTTTGTCACTTTAGTGACCAGGAGAGGGAGGACAGAAGATATTTTTATCCAGAGCAGGAATTCCAACTCCCACAGGAGGGAAATGTTCCCCCAGCTGGAAATCAATTAAAAAATCCAGGGAAAGGAGAATTTTATCCTTAAACCGCATAAAAATTATGCCCAATACGGAGCTGATTCCTAAAATTGACCATTCTTGGCCCAAACTGCAGCATTTTAAATGGACGGTCCCATTTATTTTTTTTTCTTCCCAGGATGCTGATTCCCAACAGTGGAAGCATCCAAACATTTGGAAAGGTTCATTTGAAGCTGCTGGAGAAACGTTCCAAGCCCTGCCATTCCCAGGAGGCTCCATAAAACAACAACGTTACAAACGCTCCTTTTATCCCACATTCCTTCCCGCTTCCTTAAATCCCTGCTCACAGATACAATCAGAAAGGGAAGCAAAACAAAAGTGTCTGAATTCCCTCTGAGTGGGATGCAAGGCTGGGACAGGGAATGGAGCTCTCCAGAGGGAAGAATTCCAAGGAAAGATCTCCCACACTTGGCTGCATCATCCCAAACAAAACCAGGATGCGCTGAAGAATTCCCCTTGCCCTCCCAAGGCTGCAGAGAGGGAAAAATTCCTCTGGGAAACATCTTCAGGATGATGGGAGATGCCAGAAGCCTTGGAGCATCCCAAATTCCAGCAGTGGGGGCTGGGGCTGCTCCTGGGATAAATCTGAATGTCCAAGGAAAAACTTTTGGAGCACAGGGCCGGAATTTCTGTACCTCGTGATCCTTTGATGTGGGGAAAAGCTGGAGAGGCTCTTTGGGATCATGTGGATGTGGAGACGCTCACATGGCCCCTCTGGAACTGGGATGGGATTCCCTGGGATTATGGGGAAGCTCTCAGCCCCTCCCCAGGCCTGGTCCTGTATTCTTGCTCTTCCCAAAGCACAGGGAATGGGATGAGCAGGGTGGATCCTTCCTCTGGATCTGAGCTCATCCCCTGCAGTGACAGAAATCCATGGGAATGATGCAGATCTGGGAATCAAACCCTAATTCCCAAGGATCCAAGAGAACAGTGGGAATTGTCCACCCCACCTTGCTCTGAGTGTTTGCAGAAAAGGATTCCCTGGAAAAATCCGCTTGGCAGGACTGGATTTGAAGCTCATCCCACTCCAGGCCCTGCAATTCCCATTTTTCCAGCAGGAAATGGGGGAATTAATCATTCCCTGGCTGTTGGATCAAGCAGGGGGCACTTTGGATCTAAGGAGCCTGAGGAGTGAGTTTGGATTTTTGTGGATAAAGTGGATCCAGAATTTCTCAGTCTTGCAGTCAGGGGCAGATATCCCAGGAGAGCTTCTGGTACCAGAGTTAAAATGGGAAAAATTTCCTTTTTTGCCAGGGTTAAACTGGGGAAAAATCCTTCTCGTGCAAGGGTTAAACTGGGAAAATTCCCAGTTTTATACCAGGGTTAAAATGGGAAAATTTCCCAGTTTTTTGCCAGGTTTAAACTAGGAAAATTTCCCTTTTTCTCCAGGGTTAAACTGAGAAAATTCCCAGTTTCATGTCAGGATTAAACTGGGAAAATTTCCCATTTTTGCCAGGGTTAAACTGGGAAAAATTGCCTTCTTGTACAAGGATTAAACTGGGAAATATCCCAGTTTTACGACAGGGTTAAACTAGGAAAACTCCCAGTTTTGTACCAGGGTTAAACTTGGAAAATTTCCCAGGTTTTTGCCAGGTTTAAACTGGGAAAAATTCTCTTTTTTGCCAGGGTTAAACTGGGAAAATTCTCTTCTTGTGCAAGGGTTAAACTGGGAAAATTCCCAGTTTTATGACAGGGTTAAACTGGGGAAAATTCCCTCCTTATGCCTGGGTTAAACTGGGAAAATTCCCACTTTTATGCCAGGGTTAAACTGGGAAAATTCCAGGTCTTGTGCAAGGCTTAGACTGGGAATCATTTCCTTGTGCAGCTCCAGCAGTTCAGGGTTATCTCCCTTTAATCCCTTTAATTTGGGGGAGGAATAAAATAAATGGAAATATGGAAATATTAAAAGAACGTTTAAAGTAATAAATTAATAAATAAAATAAATAGTAATAAATTACATTAAATAAATAACAAAAAATTTGAATTAACTTCTAAATAAATAAATTTGAAATTAATGAATTATAAATAAATAAATAAATAAATAAATAAATGTCTCTAAATATTAAAATATCTCTAAATTAGAAAATATGTGGAAAACCAAACAGGATGAGAGGCATCCCTGGATCGAGCCCCGGACACGAGGGACTGGACATGGAGGGAACACCACAAACCTGGATGTGGCCATTCCCAAACCATCCCAGATCCTGGTTTATTCCCATCCCCTCCTGGCACTGGAATCTCTGGACATGACCCCTATAAAATCCTCATTTTTAATATTATTTTAATAACCTAGAAATGAGATTTTCCCTCCTTCCCCCTCTCCAAGGCAACAGCCACCATGGATCCCCTGGAATGCTGCAGGGGAGTTTTCCCCTCTTTTTCCCAAGGCCTGTGAATCCTGAATCCTGGGAATCCCTGGCAAGGATTTCCCCAATCCCAGGCCTCCCTCGGTGGGAAAAGCA
>VZSJ01005225.1:43860-57723 GCA_013398405.1 Pheucticus melanocephalus | reverse complement strand
CCCTGCAGCTCCCTGGGGTTTGGTCTCCTGCAGCTCTGGCCCAAGCTGAGCTCAGCTCCTGAGCTCTGTAAACCTGGGTTTAAACCAAGCTGCTTTCAGCTCACGCCCCAGTTCCTTTGCCTAGGGTATAATTTAAACAAAACTCCCTGAAAATGCCCAAAGCAGACATTTGTGGTTCCACAAGTATATTTTTTTTCTCCCCTTGGTGATCTGCACATCAAACACATGAAAAAACAGACAGAGGAAAGGGCTTGTTTGAGTTATTTTCTCTTTCCTCTGACCCAGCTCTCACAGTTGAGCCTTTCCTGCACCCCCAGTGCAGCAGAAGCAAAATTCTGAACACACATGGGAAGAGATCCTGGGAGAGGGGAGCAGCCAGCTCACAAAGTCCTGTCATCCAGCCTCAGTAAGCTTAAAAAGCCTTTTTTTTTTCCTCCCCCCATCAATTTTAATTTAATTTTCCCCCCATTTCCTGCCTGTATTCTGCTCCTCCAGCTGGAACATGCTCCCACACAAAACTCCAAACCTGCACCAGGGGTTATTCCTATGGGAAAGCAGCTCCAGTGCCTCCCTGGAGCCCCAGCAAGTGAAAAAGCACAGCCAGGACAACACACACTGCCAACTGCAGCTCCCTGAGCCCTTACTGGGAGCTTCCCCCTGCCCAGCAGCCCCAGAGCCAGACTCAAACCACCAACCTGCATGTGGGAAGCTCCCAAATCCCACTGGCAATTTCCACAGCCATCCAGTTCCACCTTCCCTTTCCAGAGCAACCTTTCCCCTCTTTACTTGGCTTCCAAGTTCAGTTGAAGACATTAACCTAATTACAGCTATCTCTGGCATCATTTTTGCCTCCCTCTCACTCCCCCTGCATTCAGTCCAGGTCCATTTTGCAGTTTATCCCAAAAATTCCTGCCTGTTTGGGATTTTTTTTTTTGCAACAGTTCCACTTCAGCCAAAAGGCAGAGAGAGAAAAGGAGATGCTGTAGGGGAGTGAGAATAAAAGGAAAAAGCTGTGCCAAGGGTGGCAGAAGGAGAAAAAACCCATTATTTTAAATTAAGAATTAAGAACACATCCGCTGCCAGGATGCTGTTTGAGCTGAGGATGGGGTGATTCTGGAAAAGGCTGGCAGGGATGGAGCAGCTCAGACTGATTCCCTGCTGGCAGCCTGCAGATAATTTGGGGGGCACAGAGAATGGGGGAAATGAGCCCCATTTCACCCCTGCACGCCTGGAGGTGCTGCAGAGCTGGGAGCACTTTCAGCAGCTCTAAGATTTCAGATTAAGCAGGATTTTCAGAGCACCAAAGCTGTTCAGGTGCCAAAATCCCACTAAGAGTCCCTTTGAATGCTGCCACCTTCCTAAATTCTGGTGTTTTAGTGTCATTAAACACCCAAACACCCCAGAAACACATCCCAGTGCCAGGGCTGGGGAGCTGCTGAGCACCACCAGCCCACCCAGCTCTGCAATGTCCAAACCCAGGACATTCCTCTGGAGAAGTTGGAACCCAGGACATCCCTCTGGAGAAGATGGAACCCAGGACATTGCTCTGGAGAAGATGGAACCCAGGACATTGCTCTGGCTGCCCTGGAGGACTCCAGACCCTGCCAGGGGGCTCAGAGACCTTGGCACAGAGTCAAAACCACTTGTGCCTTCCATTTTAGCCCATAGAAACAATTACCAACTTTGTGCGAGGATTTACAAGCCACAAGGGTTTGAGTAGAATGATAGTGAATTTGTCACAGGGTGAAAAAGTGGAATTTTGGGGGTTCAAGAGGCAGGATGGAGGGATCTGGGCATGTCCTGTCTTTCTCCTTCTCCTTCTTGTCCTCCATCTTCTGCTGTGATGGTGGCACTTCTGGATTGGTTTAGAGTAGAGACAGACTGTCTAACATAGGTGATGGGTATTGGAAAATTATTGTAAATAAAGTACATGTAGTTCTTAAAAAAAGCCAACACCACCCCAAGGGCAGGGACTGTACCACAACCTGACCTGCCAGACAGATCTCAGCAGGTCAGAGAAAGAATGGAACAGATAAGAGAAATAAACAACCTTGAAATGCAGAACCGATGAATCTTCTTGGATCATGGGGCTGGGAAAAAAGAGATTTTAATACCTCAGGGTCATCTCAACCTGCAATTCATGGAATATGTGGGCAGGGAATCTCCATTTGGGCACCTCCAACTTGTTCCACCTCCAACCCTTTCCTATCTGACCTGGGAGTTCAGGTTTCTCTTTTTTCCCCTCTTGCTCTGTCTGGGTGAGCATGGGGTGAAGCAGAGATCACTGCCTACAAACCCTCTTGGAAATGGTTGAACAACAAAGCCCAGCATTTCCTCCTGTCCCACACAGCCCTGTCCTGGTGTAGGATGAACCTTTGAACCAAGGGACAATCACAGGGGAGATGTGGCAGCACCCCAGACCAGGGATGGAGCCACAGCTCCTGGAGCTGCCCAGTGCTCCAGCTGTGGGTGCTGCCAATCCCCCCAGGCAAACACACCCTCACCCCAAATTTGGGGTGGTTTTTACCTTTCTGAGGCTGCAAGGAGAGGGGATGCAGCTGCAGGCAGTGCTCTTGGGGCTGCAGACCCTCCCAGGTTCTTTCCTGCACTCTCAAGCTCCATGAACCTCAGTGATAATGCAGGGAAGGAACGTGCCAAGGCATGTGTTTGGCTTCTATCATGTCAAATACGTTTTAATTGGTGATAATTCCTGCCTGCCTAGTATATCCAGGTGAAAATGAACCCTGTGTGCTCCTCTCTGCAGGTTAATGTTCCTCAGGCAAGCTGGTATTAAAACCAAGGGGCTGCAGCAGTGGGAATAAAAAAAAAATCAGCTTTTAAAGGGCAGCTCTCCCAAAAGCATCATGAGATGTTTAAAATTAGCTCCAATCTGGGAGGAAACTCCTGTTTTAATAAGTGTAAGGGATTTCTCCCTGAATGGGAGGGACAGGTGGCATCAAAGCAGCCCCTGGGGGGGCACATTCCCATCTGACCCAGGTACAGGCACAGCCTGGTGCTCAGGGGAGGATGCACAGCTCCCCATCACCTCCTCCAGGCTGTGGTATTTGGATCAATAGCCTTATTCACATCCTGAGGCAGAGCAAGGCACCTGCTGTGGCTTCTCCCTCCCTCTGACCAGGGAGCAAACACGGGAGGGACAGAGGAGGCTTTGGGAATCATCCCTGGGCTGGAATCAGCCAGAAACCTGAATGGGGCTGTGATTAATTCACACACACAGAGCTGAATTTATGGGATATTTGTATTTCTTGATCATTCAGCCAGCTTTAATTATGTCATGGCCATATGGATGCTCCATGGCATTGAGGTCTCTGCCTTCTCCCTCTCCCCAGGCTGGGTTTCTGCAAAGGCAGCATGAGGGCTGTGCTGGTTTGGGGGTGGATGAGCAGGCAGGATGGCCACAGGACCCCCCAGAATGTCTGTGATGGAGCCACAGCAGCTCCTCCTGCACCAAGCAAGCAGGGCTGAGTTTCAGACAGCATCAGCACAGGTAATCCCCACCCTTCACACACACCATGGGCCAGCTCTCCAGGGTTTCCACCCCATTTGTATTTTCTCCCCAGTGCCCACCACCTTTACAGGTCCAGAAGTGGCGGGTGGGAATGGTGATAATTCAAATATTCATTGGGGAGTGCTGGCAAGAAAAGCAGAAATCTTCCCTTTGAGCTGCATGTGAAAGCAGCCTTTGTGCTCAGGAGCACGGTGTGCCTTTGGAATCTCTGCTGGAAATCTGAATCCAATCTGATGGGTGCCTTCATTTTATTTTTTCCAAAACAAGCCAAACAACTTTATATAAACAAAATATGCTAAAGCTCCTGTTTTCCCTCACCTGTCTGATTATTTCTTCCTTTCTTGCTTTGCTGTATCAAAATAAACAAACATTATCTATTGATTCTGTCTGTTCTCTGAAGATTTCTGGCAGAAAGCTGAAGGCTCCTGAGTTAATGCAGAAAAATAACTGGATGCCTACTGCTTGGAAATGTTTCCTTGGAACAAAAAAGAGATAAAAAAGTGGCTATATCATGGCAAAGGACATGCTTTGCTTCCTCAGACTGGAAGGAAGTGTGAAGTATGACTTCATTAATAATTCATTTTGACAAGTCTCCATCCTTCCTGCCTTTTTTTAAAATCCAGGATACACCAGGAAAATCGATACAAGAAATACAAAGTTTTGCTTTTATTTTATCTTCCAGAAAGCAGCAGGGTTCACAGACCCTGCATCTCCCTGCACCCTGCACGTCCAACCATTTCCACCAATCATTCCTGCAAAAATGCAGGAATTTTCCCATTTCTTTTACACAATGACATGAAATTAAAGGCCTCGCTCTCCTCAGTACCTTCTGCACCCTCCAAAACTTCAAATTAACCTTTTGCTTTCAGAGTAATTAATGCTGCAACACCACTAACGACCTGGTTGGATTCCAATCCACTGGAGAGCTGCTTGCTGAACCCAACTGGGATGCCCTTGGTCCACACTGGATGCAGAATTATAATCTTCTTAAGGAATGCTGTTCAGCTCAGTAATTGCCTTACATTGTAAAATCCTGCAGAAAAAAACTTGCCCTGAAGCACATTTGATATATTCTGCTCCTTGGCCAAGCTCTGCACAAGTCCATTGGACTTTTAAATTTTACTTTTTTGTAAAATTTTCCCCTTTAAATTTTACTTTTTTGGGCCTTTTTCCCCTTTAAATTTTACTTTTTTTGGGGTCTTCTCCATGGTTACCACAGCAGGATTCAGCACATTTCATGCACAGGGAATGAAAACATCAGTGGAACAACACAGACCACAATACAACGTCCTCAAGAGCAAAAATCACATGAAATCTCACAAAAAAATTCTGGATGAAATCAGCTGCAGTAGTTCAAACTGAGCTACCTTCACCCTAAAACAGAAATCCAGCCCAATCTAACCCTGGTGTTATTGCTGAGGTTTATTCACCACCACAACACAGAGCGATGGTCAGGTCACCAACCCTTCCATTTATCTTCACTGGCAGCTCTATTAAAAATCTCAAATGCCTGACTCATAAAACATTGAGATTTTGTCACAAACCCACCTTGAGCTGACCAGATCCAGAGGAGATGCCAGGGACAGGGGAGCACTCAGCAGCTCTGCTCACTTCCACAGCTCTGGGCAGCATCCTCTGCCAGCCAGGTCTTCCAAAACCCAACTTCCCCTCCCATGTTCCCACCTTCCCCACTGAACAACGAGGAAAGACCCCAGGGAAGGAATTCAAAGCAGTTGCTGGAAATCAGGAGCTTCATCTAAGCCCAGACAGGGTTAGAGGTTGCACATCACCTCCAGCTATGCAAAACCAACCCACAGGTGGCTCCCAACAAAATTCTCTTTGTTCACAAAGCCCTTGGAGTTCATTTGCACTGAGTTTCTTCTCCAAAAAATTGGGATTTTTTTCCCCCAAAAGCTGGGATTGTTGGTGTGGCACAACCACCCCAAGTGGTTCCCCTGCAGGAGAACTTTCTATTAAAGCCATGTCTTTCATGTTCTTTACCAATAACCAAACTAAAACACTGTATTTAAAGAAAGAAGCTGCAAAAATTATTAGATACAATCTGAGATTTAACTGAATGCACTGTAATAAATGGTATGAGGCCATAATACAAGACTTTATATTAGCAGTTTTTTCTCAGAGAGCTATAGGTGAGGAAAGAGTAAAGTATCATTAGTCTTTGAGACTATTTTGCAATTGAAAATGCTACTTAAAACTTTCAGAGAGGATGTGACTTTTGTATAAAAATATGAAAATTAGTTCAGGGCCGTGAATGTGAAACCACTTCCAACAAGAAAAGAGGAAAAAAAAAAAAGAGAAAACCCAAGCAACCTGTTTCACAATCAAGGCTAGTCCTAACAAAGGAAAACTTAGTGTGTTAATACTAGGAGAACTAGGAGAGCTTGGTGCCTGAGGCTGCATTGCCTGAGGCTGGAAACAAGCTCCCTTCTGCCCATCAGGCTGCTGGCTTTTTTTCCTTTTTTTCCATTTTAAGACTTATGATCAGTGCTTTAAAGAGGGAATTAAACTGATGGATTGTGGATGGTGTAAAACCTTGGTGTCCTAGGAAGCTGCACAAATAAATGTTATCAGAGTAACTAAAAGGGCACTAAATGGGATTGAGATGGTCTGAATTTCCTCCATCTTCCCTGGATCCCACAGTCCTGGTGTCACCCATGTACAAAACCACCTGCAGATCAGTCACCCTGTAGGAAAGGGCTTGATTGGAACAACTTCAGCACAGGAAATTCAATTTGTGTTTCCACTGAGGCCAAGCCATGGCCACCCCTCTCCCACCTCTGCTGATCTTGAACTGGGACCAGAAGCAACCTCAAGAAAAGGGGTTTTTTTGGGCAGAAACCCAAAATCAACACAGATCCTTCTGCCATGGTATCAGCTCACACTCCCTGCCAGCACATCTGGCCAGCTGTGCATCTGCACTTGCTCATTTGGCCACTGACCTGCTTCAGCAATTACAGGTAATGAAACATCACCCTGCAGTCATTCTGGTTTCTGCTGTGCCCATCTCCTGCTCTGGAGCTCAGCTGGAAGGTGAAGGATGGGGGAGGCTTTCAGGGCTGTAGATCAGAGAGTTTCCATCTATTCCCTGCAACAGGACAAGGAGTCACACAGACGGGGGAGGTGACTGCTGTTGGAGGTGAGGAGCACCAAGGCCAGGAGGGTTTGGTGACCCTGGCAGGGTTTGGTCACTCCAAGAAGGGCTTGGTGGCCCTGGCATGGTTTTGTAGCCCCCAGGAGGTTTTGGTAGCCCTCAGGAGGGTTTGGTGGCCCCTAGCAGGGTTTGGTGACCCCCAGGAGGGTTTGGTGGCCTCCAGGAGGGTTTGGTGGCCTCCAGGAGGGTTTGGTGGCCCTGGCCCTACAATTTTCAATTTTCAGGCCAAAAAGCCACACTAAACACCCCCAGCCAGGTGCAAGAACAGACTGTGAGCTCTAAGGCATACAGGTAATTTCCTCTGCTGTAATTTCAGGTAATTTCAATCAGTGCCCAAGCCCTGCCCACCCCAGCAGAGCAGGCTCACACCTTCCCCTTTCACTGCACACTGGGACAGCATTGCTGTGGCCAGGCTGGGAAAGGTTATCCAAATACCAGGCCTGGGAGGAAGGGGGATGTTCCAGCCACACTCCCTAATAACAAACACCAAAGCAATCCCTTTCAGGAGGAGATAAAGAATTTCTTCCTCCACTGGCAATAAATCAAAGGGCACTGTTCAGCTGATGGGAATTGATTTTTCTCCCTTGCTTTGCACTCAGAGCGTGGCGAGAGCCCCCAGAGGTGACAGAGCCCAGTCCATGGCAGGGAGGGGACACAGGGGGGACATCTGGCACCAGATATCCACCATGGCATTCCTGTCCCTCCTGCTCAACCCCCACCCCAATGGAGAGACACAGGAATGGAACCATTAAAGCTGGAAAAGCCCTCTAAGATCACCCAGTGTAACTAAGCCAGCACTGCCAGACCATCACCAAACCACGTCCCCACGTGCCACATTTGCCACATTTAAATCTTCCAGGGACAGGAACTCCACCACTGCCCTGGACAGATGTTTCAGGGCTGGATAACCCTTTTGGTGAAGAAGTTTTTCCTAATATTCAACCTAAACCTCTCCTTGTGCAACTTGAGGCCATTTCCTCTTGTCCCATCACATGGGAGAAGAGATTGACCCCACCTGCCTCTATCTTCCTGTCAAGGAGTTAAAGAGAGAAAAGCCCCTTCCCAAAAGGAAAGGGCACAAGTGAACTTTAGTAGGGAATGAATGAGATTTGATCAAAATAAGAATGGGGGGGGAGAGGGAAATTCTCTTTAGCACAAGCAGAGCAAATGCTGTAAGGGGTGAATCCAGAGCTGGGATGGGATGGGATGGGATGGGATGGGATGGGATGGGATGGGATGGGATGGGGGACAAACCCCCTGCACCCTCCTGCCTTTACAAGTGATAATTAGAACCCTCACTGCCTGCCCAGAAAAACCAGGCATCTGCCATTCCAGCTAGAACACAGCTCCTGTTCCAATCCACTGTTAATTAAAAAGATTTTCACCATAGGTTCAATCAAACCTAAACCTCTTTGGCTTTTTATCTGCACAGAAGGAAAGGTGGGGAATAAAAAAAGAGCTGTCTGTAATGCAGATCATCCAGAGATCAATCTCTCTCCCCTCAGGAAAGTCTTTAGCAGGAATCACTGAAGGCAGGGATTTACCCCCTTCCTCTGCACCCAGCTGCAGGATGGGGACCCTGCATTCATTTGGTTTCCCTCTAAACCCCTACAACAGCCTGAAATGGTTTTGTGCAGAAGCAGAGGCCTGATTTACCAGGTTATAAAGCTGCACTGTTATCTCACTATTGGCTTTATTGCAGCACATAAGATTTTTAATGAGAAATAAATTGATAGAGATACATTACCACAGGGGAACTCTGATCTGCTCATTTGCCAGCTACAACAGCACAGACCCCACTTCTGAAATCCAGAGGGAAAAATGCACTCATGGTGTTTTCATGTCAGTATTCAGCTGGAATGGGCACCTGAGGTGTCACTTGGGTGGTGACATTTGCAGTGATGGTGGGACTGATGCAGGTGATGCCCAGCAAGTGGCTTTGCCATGGGAAGCAGAGCTTGGAGAGCTGAAGGAAAAGCTCAGCTGCACCAAACCAGGGAGCTAAGCACCCTCTGCACCCCTTTGCACCCCTTTGGTATCTGCTGTGTCCCCCTGCCTTGGGAGCAGCTGAGGTGCATCCCCAGGTAGAGACATTTCTGGCTGTTAATATTTACATCAGCCAAGCCCAGCAGGGAGACCTTCACACATCACCTGTGGGGTTAAAAACCAGAACATGCTGGTATTTCAATAAAAAACAACAACAAAAAAGGAAAAGTTGGCATGATGGGGAAGTGCTGCCCTGTCCTGACATGAGCACTGTATCTTTATCCTTATGCCACCTTCTGCAGAGCTCCTGTCCTCTCCAATCTCTGCCTTGGCATGGGCTCTCCCACCTTTCCTCCAGCTCCACCATGCCCAAGGCAGCTTCAGGTACCTGCCCAAAATGCCAGGACACACCAGGCAAGGTGAGGAGAAGGATAGCAGAGCCCCAGTGGCCACAAATGGACCTCATGCATGGGGGGACCAGAGATGACCTCCATGCTGCCCCCAGATGTGCTGCTGCACATCTGCATAAATCCCTTTTTTTTTTTGCTTCCCTTATCAGGAGAGGCAGGACAAAGCACAAACATTTCAGAAATGATGCCCAGGAATGCCCTTTCCTGACAAACCCTGGATTTCTCTCTCTTTCTCCCTCCCACTTTCCTGCCCACGTGCTCCAAGCTCTGCCACTCCTACCCCCACACACCTCTGCTCTCCTGTGCCAGTGATGCCTCTGGGCAGATTGACCTGGAAATTACTCCTCTAAATGTATATTCACACTTACATGGGCAATATTATATTTTTTAGGATGGAAAACAACTCCTTGCTTTTTGCCAGCTCCCACCTACCACTTTGCAGCCAGGCTTGGAGTGATGATTTTATCATTTGTCCATCACTTTCCATTGGGAATATCCCCCAGTCCAAGAGGGGCACACAAACACCTGGGAAGATGGTACAAGAGTTGCCACATCTGACAACCCTCCTGCTAAGACAATGGGTACAGGTTCCTTCTGTGCCACCCCAACCCCAGAGCTCTGCCCTGACACTCTGTCTTCCCCCTAAAGGCAAACTGGAGGGATCCTTCAATACTTTAATTAACAACTGCTGGAGCAAATCAAGCCAAATCTCATTTCTGCCCTTTCTTTGATTTTTTTCATTGAGTTTTAGGGGGAGAAGAAAACTCAAAGGTGAAGTTTTGATATTCAGAGTGCTGGGAGAAATACTGGTTCCCACTGAGGACAAATGTGCATATCCTGGATATGCAAAGGAGAAAGAGAGCACTTAAACTATAGGAAAACAACTCTGGGTGGTTAGTATGGTGCTTGTAGAAGAGAAAAGATCTTTATCAGCTTCCAGCTCGCCACTGATGGTTAATAACACACATCCTTGTGCTGTTGGACCATGGTATTTGGGGAGCTGTGCAGAATGGGGCTGGAGGAGGTGTGCAAGGGATGCAGCCACATTCTCATCCAAAGGGTTTTGAAACCCCAGGCAAAGCAAAAACCAGCAACAGAGCTGAACTTTGCAAGGTGTTTGTTCTTGATCAGAGAAAAGGAAGGTAAAAGAAAGGGTATTTTGCAATGAAAAAGTACCCAGTTTCTCTCCACAGGGTTATGTGTCTGCCTTTGCTCTGGAAATAGCCCAGAGCTGCCAAGTGCTCCCAAAACCAAAGTGAACAAGCTTGTAAATTATGGCTGGCACATTCCTCTGCTTTTTTTTTTTTTTTTTTTTTTTTTTTCATCCTTGCTGTATTTTCCAAGCAAGCAAGAACCAGCTCCTTCCCTCTCCACAACCCTGGCACTTTGCACAACCCAATTTCCTCACCAGGATTTCCTGGAAACACAGACCTGAGACAGGGGGGGTGGGTGCCAGATGCTTCCAACATTTTTTTTTATTCCAAGAGCATCCTTGTTCTGTGTGCTGGCAGTGGGCAGAGCACAGGTGTGGCCCTGGGAACACCTTCCCCATGCTGTGCTCTCACAGCCTGGTGGAGTGTGGCTGTTCCTTAGCTATTGCCTTGGGTATTTTCCTGGAGAGGAGCTCAGGGCTGTGGAATGAGCTGAGGGAACAGAGTACAACAGTTCATCTTGTCTGGAAAAGGCACACAATGTCCAGAAACTGGCATTTTTATAGCCTTTAAAATTGCTCACTTCTGAAACTGCTGCAGCCACTCTCTTATGAATGGAGAGGGACCAAGAGAAATGGCTCAGACCTGGCAGGAGGTGAAAAAAACCCCCAAACCCTCCAACTCTCCCTCCCCAAAGAACACTCCTTAGCTTTAATAACTCATTATCCTATTATGAGGCAAAAGCTCACAGGATTATGGTATTTAGTAATATTATAATGGATGTGAGCCAGCCTTCCAGAGAGCTTTTTGTATTCCTGCTTTGTGCTGACCTGGCCTTAGACCTGGGGTTTGTGTCCCACTGTGCTATCAAAGACAAACACCCCCTGCCCCCCATCAGGAAACACACATGAATTTAGTAAATTATATATATACACACACAAAAATAGATATATATGTGTAGCACAGGTGGGTGGGCATTTCAGAAAATAGAAATACACATGCATTTAGTAAATATATGCTTAGTAAATTATATATACAAAAATAGATATATATGTGTAATACAGGTGGGTGGGAATTTCAGAGCATGAGATTTTCTGGCTGCTTCCACTCAGACAAATAGATCATACAATCCTTCAGCTGCAAAATAAACAGCTTAGAGCAAACAAGAGGCTTAGTGTGCCACTACTTTGTATTTTCTGGCCATGGCTGAGGCCACCAAGCCCAGCCCCACTCTGGTTTCATCCTTTGGGTCACCCAGCACTGGCTGCAGCTGCATTTTCCTCTCTTTTGGTGCACTACAGACTTGGGCAGGGTTTCTTCTGGCACAGATCAAAGCAGAAATAATAAAATTGGATGCTCCTGTGTGCAGAGCCATCCTTGGTTTCACAGAATCATGGTTTGAGTTGGAAGAAACCTTAAAGATCATCCAGTTCCTTCCCCTCCCATGGGCAGGGACACCTTTCCAGGTTGATCAAAGCCCCATCCAAGCTGGCCTTGGTTCCCAAGCTGAGTTTTAAGCACTCCCAGGTATCACCCAAGTCTCTTCATCCCTCACTAAACTCACAGGAGAATACTGTTCCCAAAGTTGTTGAATGCACAAGAAGGCAAAGCAAAAGCAAACAAGTTTTCCTCCACCTTTTCTCAATTATAGCACCAAACAAGTTTTCAAGCCAGCAGAATTAGAGCTGAGACCAAAGGCATCGTTTCAATGTGCAAATGAGAGACAGCTTGGGTGGTTTGCTTTGTGGCAAATGTGTAGATGCATTTTTGCAATTCCAGCTTAATTTCAAAACTTCCTTTCCCTGGAGGAGGGCACAATCACATGCTACCTGCCCAACCCAGCACATGAGAGCTGTGTTTCCTCTCAGGGAAGGTTGCTGCCTCATTAACACCCTCCTCCTACCTTTCCATGCCTTGGGAGCTGGAACAGATGACCTTTGAAGGTCCCTTCCAGCCCAAATTATTCTGTGATTTTTTGATTCCCACCCCATCACCAGCAGCTCTCACTGATTCCACAGGTCTGACAGGGCTGCAGCCCATCTCCCATCACCAGGCATTTCTGAGAATACCTGCAGCATCACAGGAGCAGTCAGACCAACAACTATCCCCATTTCTACTAAAAATAAACATAAATTTTTTAATTCCAGCAAGTAATCCTGCATAAGAGGGAAGGACTATTGCAGCAGGGGTGAGAGGAGGCTGAGTTTTCACTCTTTTCTCCAGGATTTTCACACCAGCCCTCTCCCAGCCATGTTATTGAATCAGAAACATCCAAGTTCATCAAGGCTTTGTCTAAACAGGATTTGGGGTCTCTAAGGGCCACTGGGGAGTATCAGGTTTAAAGAGAGATGGACAATAATGCACTGAGAGCCAAGGCCCTTCCCTGCCACTCTCTCCTTCCCAGACAAAGCTACACAGATTAAAAGAGGCCCATCAGAACTGGATCACCCCACTCTCTCGCCAAGTGATCCAATTAACTTCCTACAGCCCAAATCTTGCATTTCACACTTGTGAACTCTTGCTAGGGAACACAAGAAATGATTTATTTCCTAGCAGGGAATGAAACTGTCCCAGTGGCCAACACCAACCCAGAGCATGGAAGGGAGCAGAAAGAAGCAACACCACGAAATTCTCCGTGAGGACAATTTATAAGCAATGTGCAAACAACCCTCTCACAGCTTCAGCTTCCTCACAGACAGAAGTAATTTTCCACCCTCCAAAAAAAAAGACTTCCATGGGACATGGGCCGATTTTAAGAACAAGTCCAGAATAAGGAACTTGGGAGTAACTTTTGAATAAGGAGCTTGTGAGAAATTTGCACTGGAGGAAGACCCCTAAGATAAAGCCCAGTGAGGAAGGTCCAGCCCTACTTCCCCACCCCATCACTGGAGGAGGAGGAGGTGGTGGCCCCTTCCCCAACCACACAAAGCCAACAATCCTGAGACCTGCTTCATGCTGGCCCCCTGGCCAGTCAGTACAGAATATTTTAGACTTCAACAAGGCTGTGAGATGCCTCTAGACCCCAGCCTGTGCAGTGTTTATATGCTGTAATGGCCCTCCCCTCTGCTTCAAGCCTCCTTATGTAGAAAAACCTCCAGTGAAAGCAGTGGGAGGCTCTTAATTGCCTGTGCTCCAATCAATACAAACAGTGCTCAGCAATGCCAACCACCACAGAGAATGCTGCCTCCCCAGTGGCACCATTTCCACATTTTCTTACTGTTCCCACTGCAAAAGAAAGCAGGCAGAAGGTACTGGATCTATTGCAGGATGAGCCCAGAAACCCTGTGGCTGAGGGCTTGGATCCAAACTGGGCTGTGGAATTTTCTGGAGTCCCTTGTCGTGGGGAGGAAAGATGAATCTGGCTCCATGTTCTTAGAAAGCTAATTTATTCTTATATATTATATTGCATTATATTATATTATGTTATATTGTATTGTACTATATTATATTGTATTGTGCTGTACTGTATTATATTGTATTGTACTATATTGTACTATATTATATTGTATTGTATTGTACTGTATTGTATTGTACTGTATTGTATTGTATTATATTATACCAAATCTATACTAAAGAATAGAGAAAGGATACTTACAGAAATCTTAACAAGATAAT
>VZSJ01005225.1:17794-43460 GCA_013398405.1 Pheucticus melanocephalus | reverse complement strand
TGCAGCAGACCAATAGATGTGGATTAAGAAAAAACATATCAGAGAGTCACAGAATGGTTTGGGCTGGAAGGGAGTTGGGAAGCCCCATCCAGCCTGGCCTTGGACACTTCCAGGGATGGCACAGCCACAGCTTCTCTGGGCAATGTGTGCAAGGGAGGAATTCCTTCTCAATATCTCACCTAAATATCTCATCTCTGTCAGGTTAAAGCCCTTCCCCACTGCAGGACAGCAGGATCTGCTGCTCTGGGACTGGAGGAGATCCCTGGGTGAGCCCTGTGAGCTCCCAAGCAAGGGCAGAGCCTGAGCAGGGATGCTGCAGGGAAACCATGAACCTTGGCAAGGCAGAGCTCTGCTGGGACCTCATTCCCCACCCCTCCTCCTACCTGTGGCCTCAGTGAGTGCTTTGTGGTTTTCCTTCTAAACCAGGACTCCCTGAAAGCACTGGGAGAGGACATGGGCTTCAGCCAGGCTGCAAAGAGCACCAGGCTCCTTAATTACTTCTTTTCCCTGCCTGTGCCTGTTTGTGCACAGCTATTTCATGAAATTTGTCAGTGTTAACAATGCAGCCCCCTCCAGAGACCCATCCACTTCACAGGGCTGCAAATGTGATTGGTAAGAAATTAATTTAGGATGCAGCAATATATCAAAAAGGAGATGGAAATAAAACAAGAGCCCAGCCCTGCAGTAACAGGAATTTCAGCTGGCCAGGGGATCAGCAGCAAGACCATGGTGATGATAAAAACCATGGAAACTGCACCACAGTCATCTCTATAAAACAAATGCCAGGGGGGAAAAACCCCCAAAACAATCCACACTTTAATGGTAATCATTGGGTTAAAGTGGGATCCAAAGTTTAAAATGCCTCCTAATGATACATTTCTGCAGTCCTTCTTCAGGTTCTAAATGTATTAGCTCTCTGTTTCCCATAAATCTGGGCTTTCTTTTTAATCTCCTTAGGATATTGTGGGGGAAGAACTCTTAACTTAAGACAATAGCCAATAAAACCCAAGAGATTCCCATAGAAAGGACTTCAGAGGAGCTGATGAGGAGGAGATGCCACAAGATGAGAGGAGCTGGAGGGCTGTGGAAGAGGCTTTCCAGTGCAGAGGAGGCTGCCCAGCCCACTGAGCCCCAACTTGCTTGAAAAGCAGTTTTCAGATGGGTATGAGAAAAAGAACAGAATCAGAGTTAATTGATAGAGCTGATTCCATCAGCTGGAAACTGCCTTTCTTACAAGCTCAAGAAAGGGGAGAAGAAATGGAAAAAGACTGGAATGGCATCCAGCAGAACACAGAACCTCCTGAGGCATCCCTCACTGAGGGTTCCTGCCTGCTTTGGCAGGGAGGGACAGAAATCCCTCAGCCTTGCAGAGAAGCTCTGGAGGGCCCTGAGACAGCAAGAAATTCCTTCTTTTGAAGGAAACTAGAAGGAAACTCAAGAAATTTGACTTAAAATCCAACCCAGCTGTGAGTGGTGCTGAAAGCACCTGGCAGCCACATAAACCAGAATAGTTTTATGCACTTTAAGCACTTGTTGGTGCCTTCAGTCCTGGCATTGGGCAAGGAAAAACCACCAGCCTGTCCCAGGGATTTACATCCCTGCTGCTCCTTCCCCACCCAGCACACAGGAACATCTGAAGGGTGCAGGTCAACAAAAGTGGGGCTTGAGGACACCCACACCACAACCCCATCCTCGTGTTTTACAGGAGATAATGAATTCTTCTTCCAGAAGAGGAACTGAGCGGCCTCAGTGGCTGCTGCTCCTCTAAATGCCTGTGAGAGAGCTGCCATATGGGCTCAGATTTATCACTTGTGTTTCCTAACTTGCACATCTGTTTTCTATAAGCAGCTGTCCAAGTCAATGCATCTCCCCTTTCCTCAGGAGCCGCCCACGGAGCCTCTCAAGGACAAATCATCCTTCCCTTGGTGCCTCTCTGCTTCCACTCTGTCACCTGAACAACCTCAAAGGCTGCTCACAAAACCCCAGAGTGGGCATCACCCTCGAAAAGAAGGGTAAGACTTGCAGTGGTCACTGGGGGTGGGTTTAAATCAGGATTCTGAATGAGAAGAGAGTGATCTGTTGCCATCAGCAGCCCAGGAAACTCCCTGTCAGCTCCTCAAATTCCAGTGAAGTCAAGAAAGTTATTCCCATTGCCCTGTGTGTCAGGACATGTCCTCCTAAACTGAAAGCTGAACAGAGGAATCTGAGAGAAAAGGGGAATTTTTCCAAGGTCAGGAGTGTTGGGAAAGTGGCACAAAGCCAGGGGGGTCACGAGGAACTAATGAGGCTTCCCAGACCCCATCCCATCTGGACAGGAGGAATGTGTGGCATGCAGGGGGCAGAAGGGGGATCCCAGATGCAGGAAAACTTGGTTCCTGTGGATGGCCACCAGAGCAGCTCACCCTTATTGCTTTGAAATTCCAATGAAGAGCCAATAAATTCTCTTTCTTCCAGAAAAAAAAAAAAAAAAGACAAACCAAAGGTGACTTCAAGCATTTCTCTGCTGACAATGTTGTGTACAATCTCTCATGCCTTCTTTCTTCAGTGTTTACAAAAAACCTACCACCTTGGTACTGAAGGGCAGGGATAAACTGAATAAAATAATTCAGAAATAAAACCACTAAAGGAAAAAAAAAAACATCTGCTAGGAGATTGTTGCTCTGAGAGTTAAGGACACAGCTCAGTGTGGCCCACCAGGCTCCAGGGCAGCAGTGCCACTGGGTTTGCAGTGCTGTGGGGACAACGTGGTCCTGCCCCAGGCACTCCACCACCCCAGCCTGGCAATTTCATGTCACCTCAGTAGCTCCAAGTGACTCAAGAGATGGGCAAGGTTCTGCATCAATGGAAAGCAGGGCTGTCCTCCTCTCCAGGCTGTGAGGTGCTCTCAGGCAGGACACACACTTTGCTCCGAGACAAGGGCAATTAGGCAGTAAAACAGATTTAAAATAAATGAATATTTCAGCTGTTAATGATGCCCTCCAGCAGAAGTGGGTTATTACCATCCCCAAGAGGAACCACGGGCAGCCCCTCAAGGGTTAAAGAGCAAGGGAGGCTCTTGTGGATGCAAAGTGGGGAGATGAATTGTGAGTGTATTAAAAGTGATAAGAGAGCAAGCAGGGATTGAATCAGAGATTGCAGAGGATGTTTGAGAAGAAACTCTCCATCGACAGAAGAAATAAAAGGTCAGTGAAGAGAGACAGTGACTCCTCTCAGAAATGCCACAAGTGCTTTCCTGACACAAATATTGACAGCAGAGACAGATACAGAAAATTTATTCATTTCCTTGCCCTGATAGCAGGGAGAGTCAAGCACCATCTGAACAGGGGGAGAGGAGGAAGGAATAAAGCAGGATAACTGAGCAGGTAATCAAAGGCAAGGGCCACTCAGGGCAGGCAGGAGTCACCCAAGCAGGACACCACTCGTCATTTAATATTTACACTAAAATCCTGCCTCTTGCTGTTGCACCAAAAAAAAAACCAAAAACAAAACCCAGCAACAAGAAAGGAAATTTATCTCAAAATGTCTCTGAATTCACCAAACTGCACTGCAACAGATTAAACCATAACAACACAGCCCAGAGAGGACAGACAAAATATTAAGCAGAATTAAGCCTTAAAGGATGTTATGGTCCTTGGAGAAAAATGAGCTCAATTGCTTTTATCCTTATGTTTTACAGCAACTTTAAAAAGCCTCTTCTTCAGAGAATGCTCAGCAGTGACTTTCAGACCAGGCTTTCAGCAGCTGCCTCCCTCTCTTCCCTAACATATATAACCTAAATTACAGTGGTCACAAACAGTATTTCCCTTGCAAGAGCTTTATTTCAGAGCACTGTCTGCTCCAGTAGTGGCAGAAGAATTTACAATCTGCCTTTGCTCCTGAAATGCAGATTTACAGGAAGAGACGTTTATTTTTATTCCAGACTAATGATTCTCCCTTTCCATCAATGCATTTAATTCCTTGAAGAGCTCAGTTTCCAGAACTATTTTGCAAGTCTTCCTCCTACACCTCAGTTAATTATTACTGACAAAACAGCAGAATGTGAAGTGCTGCTCTCTCTATCTTTGGATAGAGGTCCCACTGATGCTGGGCTGGGGGAAGATGGAGATTTGAAGGTATCAGGAGTCACCAGCCAGGTTTTCTTGCAAAATGCTGCTCTTCCCCCAGCATCAACAGCAAACCCACAACATTTTTCATTGAAAAAGCAAGGAAGAATGAATGAAGCAGCTTGCTTTCTCCTGCTGGACTTCCTGCACCACAGAAAAGCAGCCTCTGTGCTTTCTGCTCTGTCTAGACACTTGTGTTTGTACCAGCCCAGCCCGACCTGCCCATCAATAATCTTTAAATATTGAGGAGAGCTCCTGCTGCCCCCAGTGCTGCTCTCAGCCCAGGTGCCACTGCTGGGGACAGCCAAGGCCATCAGGCAGAGCAGGTGGCACCTGCCAGCCTGGGTGCAGCTGCTTAAGTGCACA
Organism: Pheucticus melanocephalus; assembly: GCA_013398405.1. Lineage (NCBI taxonomy): Eukaryota > Metazoa > Chordata > Aves > Passeriformes > Cardinalidae > Pheucticus > Pheucticus melanocephalus. The sequence goes on along the minus strand of VZSJ01005225.1, from coordinate 38,991 downwards.
GAGGCAGCCCCCAGGAATCAAATCCAGCCTTTAATTATTAATAATATTTAGACAGCACGTGCAGAAGTGAGAGAGAAAGCCTCAAGCCCTGCTGTGCACCGTGGCCTGGAGCAGCTCCTGTGCTGCTGCTGGGCTCTGTGCTCTGTCCATGCCAGCCTGGGAGCAGGAATTCACCTCCCAGCATCAAAAGGCATCTCCTGCTTTGCTGCTGAGCTGGCAGGGGAGCCTCTGGTACTAAACATGCTGCTGGGGAAAATTAGTGCTGGGTTTTGTGGCATCATTCTGCCCAGAGCTGAGGCTGTGAGCAAAGCCTGGCACTGCACTGGCAGGTCAGCAAAGCCAGGCACAACAGCTGGAAATCCAGGTCTAGGCACCATTTTTCCTTCCTACCCCACAGGGATGGTCTTGAAGAAAATGAGCAATTGCAGCCAAGCCTGGCTGTGGCTCTTCCTTGGCCTTTAGATGCTGCAGCACATGGCCAGGCAATGTTTGGAGCAGAGCTGATGGATCCAGCCATTGTTTCAGCTATCAGCTGGGGTTTTATTTGCCACACTGGGAGGTTTGCCTGCCCATTGGGTCCTGGCAGCTTTGCTGGTGTCCCTTGGCTTCATCTCCTTCCCACAGCCGTGCTCTGCCTTCCCCCCAGTCACAGACCATTCTCCTTTCTTTGTTCCTGGAGGACAGCTTTGTTCTCTGCATAATAACAGGTGATTTAGCAGCTGTCACATTCAGGAGCTGGAGGATTTGAAGGCAAACTCTGCTGAGGAAAATGTGCTCCTGGAATCCCTCTGGCTGCCACATCCACCAGAGACAGAGGATGGCAGAGAAGGCAGAAATCACTTCTATGGCAAAAAGACTCCACTTATCCACACAGACCAAAGGATGCTCAAAACCACCCAAAACAGATGCCCAGGTCTCATCTGAAGCTGCCCAGTGCTCACCAACAGTTATTTGGGCTGCTATAATTCTGGCAGGATGAGGAGCCAGAGCCAATATTGCCCCCAGGCCTGGACACACTGCTCACAGCTCTCTGCTGCAGCACCATCCTTGGATGCACCAGCCCCTGCCTCCAGACCTGAACCAGCCATGCTCAGCAGTGCTTGGATTTTTGCAATAGGAAAAAATAAGTAGAAAAACAACCCATAAGTAAGTCAGTAATAAATAAAAAAATGACTCAAATCCACTGAGTTGTCACAGATGCCACAGTCCAGTCCAGCCAATTCCAAAATCCCTTCCAGTCCCAGTTTATCCCTCATCCCTCTACTTTCAGACTACACTCTCACCCTGCCCCTGACATGAGCCCCAAAAATAAAAAACACTCAAATATTTCAGTTTCTTCATGATTCATGACAAGCAATAAAACACAACAAACAAACACAGGGAAGACAGTGATTCCAAATCAGCACAATTCCTTTTCCTTTGGTGCCCAAGGCCTGGCATGCACTGGGTTACACTGATTTAAAGGTGGGCTCATTATGCTGCAGGCAGGATCCCATCAGTGAAATGAAGTAGAATTAATATTCTATCCACCCATGCTGGGGTGCAAACAGTGGGGCTTGGAGAATAACCACACCAACAACCCCATCCTTGTGTCTTACAAGAGATGATGAATCCTTACACAAATACCTTAAGGTATACCTTAAAAATCAAACCAAATTGACCTTAAATATTGTAATTATATGGGGATAGCAGACAGAGAGAATGGTATAAGAAATAAATGATTGAGAGCCATTTGTTGTGATCCACCCCAAGTATCTTCCAATTAATAGTGAAATTCTTAAGTCCAGATATTGATAACACCTAATTTGTCTTTTGTTGATTAAAGGTGTTTAAGTTCTAGCACTACCTACACTACAATAGTACTAACCAACCTACAATGTTAAAATTATTCAGCCAGTTTCCCCCTCCCCAATCCCTCCCCACCTCCTTCTCCACCTCTCTGGCTCAGCCATTCCCACTTTCCCAGGCAAGTCTTCCCTTTCCCAGCACACACAGAGGAATTTCATGGCATTCCCTACCCCAAGGACAATGAAATTAGAAGGAACAAAAGAGCAAACCTCGCTGCTCCATGGCCCTGCAGACAACAATCCCAGCTGCTCCAGGGAAGCACCCAGGCACAAAGAGCCCAGCTCTGGTGCAGAAGAGGGTCCTGGCTCCCTGGGGCAGGAGGTTGTCACTGGAATATGCATCTCATTGGTTACCTGTCAGCTTTCCTGGGCTGTTATGAGGCACAGCCACTGCCTGAGGCTATAATGGGATGGAATAACGAGGCAGCCCCTCCACACAGCAGCTTTGATTAGGTGATGGGAACTGGCAGCATCCGCTGCCTTTTGAAAAAAAAAAAAACAACACAGGCTCAAAGCTGTAAAATAAAGGGATTGCCAGGAATGTGGCCACTTTTTCAGGCTAAGAGGGATGGAGAAGGGAAATAAATTACAAGCTTTGTTTCTTGCTCTAATCTCTCCATCTTTGGAGGTTCCATCTTTGCTGTCCCTCCAGGCTCAGATATTATTTCCTGGCTCCTCAGGTATGCTAGGAAAATGACATGTTATAATACCAGGGAATTACAGAGTGTGCAGGGGGAAGGAGGAAAGCTCCCTGCCCCACAAATCACTGCCAGCAGCTCCTGTCAGCAGCTTGAGCTGCAGCCTGGGGAGGCACCTGCAGATTCACCAGGCAGGACTTTGCCATGACTGGGATTCACCTCTCGCACCTTTCACGTGGGCAATACCTCAAACTCACTGCTAAACCCTTGACAAAAATATGATTTCAATGTGGCTGCACCTTGGTGACTCCAGACCCTGCCAGCTGGGTCACTGGGTCCCAGCTGAAAAATCTGGCTTTGAGCTAAATGCAGCTTTTGTTCTGGTAACACAACTGCCCCTGCAGCACCTTCCACCCACCCCTGTTCCAGCACCACCATGCCCTGGTTTCCCTGGCACAGATGTCCACAAGCTGGCACTGAGACAGGGCAGAGACCAGCAGACAGGTATTTTTCCTCCCCACAGGCTAAGGAAAACATGTGCAAGCAAGATGGGAAAGCCCTGGGGTTTGGAATGCCAACTGGAAGAAATAAAACTTGCCTAATAAAGCACAGGCTGTGGAAGATGCTCTGGATGCAAAGGGTGCAAGGGTAGGGAGAAGAGCAGCGTGCAGGTTAATGAACACACCAACCCACGGCTCCACAGAAAATCAAATTCAATCAATCTCTCTGTGAAGGACACACAGCGAGACAATGGCTGGGAGAAAGAAGGCAGAGATCACATTGGCTTGGCTTTCTCAGCCCAAAAAGGAAGGGGAAACAGGGAAATACCCCCTTCAAACTGGTATTTCCCTCAAGCAAGCAGATCTGTGTGAAGCTGTGGTTATTTCCAAGCTCGACCATGTGCGGATTTGCATGGGGCAGGATTTGGGACTGGGCTGCTGTGGTGAGGACGAGCATTCCAGAAGCCAAGCAGCATTTTGCAGGCTCAGCCCAGCTCTTCCTTTCAGCACGAAGCCCATAAACAATGGCCCAACAGCTTAACAGGGCTGAAATATGATGGTATTCAAAGGGGATGTCAGGAGGATTAACAGCCCTGCTCGGGCCGCGCTGGGACTGGAGAGTCGATGCTCAGAGCACTCACAGGGTGAGGTTTTACATCTTCATTAAGCACCAGCCACGGCTGGGCTGCTGGGGGAAGGATTTCTCCTCTCCATGACCATGGTGGTGACACCAGGGGTGGCTCCCCCTCAGCACTGCTGGCACCAGGAGAGGCTGAGAATGGGATGACCACCTGGGTTCCCTCTTGGGAAAGGATCAGCAAGAGTAATTTTTACCATGACTGAGGGAACCAAACAGGCCTGATGGTCATTGAGGCCAGAGAGGGCCCCTCAGTGGAGAACTCATCCTAACAAAGCAGATTTGGACAGGGGCAAGTGATTACATGTCAGGACCCAGGACATCCCTCTGGCTGTCCTGAGCAGCCCAGACCCCTGCCAGGGGTCTCAGAGACCCTGGCACAGAGCCCAAGATGCCCCTGTGGGTTTGATTATGACCTGTAGAGCAAGTTACCAACCTTAGATGAAGATCTGCAAGCCATGACAAATTAAGTAGAATATTAGTGAAGTTATCACGGGGTGGAAAAGTAGATTTTGGGGTTTCTGGTATGGGGATCCAGGAGGCCAAGATGGAGGGAACTGGGTGTGTCCAGCCTTTCTCCTTCTTCTTCTTCTTGGCCTCCATCTTCTGCTGTGATGTTGGCACTTACAGGTTGGTTTAGAGTAGAAGCTCACTGTCTAACATAGGTGATAGGTATTGGAAAGTAATTGTAAACATTGTACATGTAGTTTTTAATATAAAGACATAACACTGCCCTGGGGGCAGGCAGAGTGCCTGGAACTGTCCTGCTGGACGGACCTCGGCAGGGCAGGAGAAAGAATTTCATAGATAAGATACAATAAACAACCTTGAGACCGAGAAATGAAGAGCCCTGACTCCTTCTTCAAGCACTGGGCTGGGAAAAGAGACTTTCTAACTTATCTCAGGGTCACTCTGAGCAGCCAGAGACCCCAATAATTACCAGGTGACAAATCAACATGAGGAGAGAATAAGAAAGTCTGCTAGGAGGCTTTGCAATATTAGGATACAATAGAAAAGGAGAAAGAAACTTTAAAAGAGCAAACAAACAGAAAGTGCCATTATGTTTCCCCATGCAGAGATGGGGCTCCATGGCACCTCAGGACACCAGGCAGGGCTTTCCACTCTCACAGAACACTTCAGGAGCCCACTCTGGATACTGGGGAACACTGTCCCCATGTGAACCTCAGTCTGCAACTCTGCTTCATCAACTGCAGGCTTGGAACTTCACACTCTTCAAGTGCATTAATGCACTTTTTTGAATAGAAGTGAGCTCAGACAATGGTTCCTATTTTTATGGGCTGATTCACCTACACATCTGGTCACAACATGAGATTTCAAGCCAACTTTTCAAAATTGCAAAGAGCTATCCCAGTTCTGCACCACTGATTTGTGCTGTTTTACATGACATAAATATTTATACAATTACTGCTACTATCCTTCAATGACCAAAGTTATCACATTTCAAAGGATCTATATTTAAAGAACACAATGCCCTGATGGAAATGCAACTTTAAATTTTAAATAGCTGTGTTCTTACCACACATTACACACACACACACATACACAGAGTCACTAGAGGTGCTCCAGAATTCCCATATTCTCCTTAAAGCCACAGCAGCTCTTTGCCACCACACCACCTCAGCACCCTGCATCCCACACTGAGCATCCCTGGTGACACCTGGCTACCTGCCACCACCTCCAGGAGGGAAGGGCAGTGAAAAACACAGATTTATAACAGCACTGGGTTTACCAGGTTCTGGACAGAGCCAGAAAGAAAAGGAGTTTATTTTTATTAAAATAAACTTTTTAATAGTTTATTTAAATAAACTATTACAGGGTATCACTGCCTGTGAGATGGACACACAGGTGTACCCCAACCCCAACTGCTGCTCTCCCACCCCCTCAGATGAACAGGATTGCTCCAGGTTTCCCTCTGTGAACCTGTTATTTCTAATTACCTGACATTTCAATACAAGCTGAGTATTAGCTCTTCTTCTGTGATTTCTGAACCACCTTGCTCACCAAGTGATGATGCAAAATAAGAAAGAATAATAATAAATCTAGATTAGGAGTTAATAAACTGGGATTAAAACACCTCCATAAATAATGTCATGCTCCTTACATGTGGATGGGTGTAATTACTAGGGAAGAAGAAAAGATAAAACTCATTTGGGTCAGTGCAATTGTCTTTCTTAGCAGTAAAAAACAACAAACCATGATCAATTATTAGCTATAGAAATAACTCAAAAGGTTTTCAGGTTTACCATGCAAGCAGCAGCAGGGGGAAACCAGAGAACAATATCTGTTGCTGCTCCCCATCTACCCCCAAGGTTTGGTTTGTCCCTTTCCCCTCTTTTCTCCTGACTTAAGTGAAGCAAAAAATAAAATAAACACACCTGAAGTGTGCAAACTCAGTCCTGACTCATCTACAATTTCCTCTAATAGGGGTAACACAGCTAAAGGAGAGAGGGAGAAGAAAGGACCAAGTGGAAAAACATATTTAGGGAAGAGGGAGGGAAGGAGGAGGGGGGACTGTCCTCCTAAAGCAGGGCCCAGCAGCTGCTCCATTCATAAATATTTCACCAATCCCAACTCAGCCTGCCCAATCTGAACCACTGCTTTGATGAAAAATATAAAAAGGCTTTTCCATTAGTGCTTTTGATGTTCTTTGCACACAGAATAAGGAATGCAGGAGATTCATTTTCTCCCCCTCCTCTGTCCTCCCTCACTTCAGGTCTTTTATCTGGCCCAGCCTCCCAAGGACAGAGAAATCAGAGCAGGAAGACAGAGCAGAGCTTTTGGCCTCTATGCATTTTCCATGGACTCTTAAGAGTCACAGAATCTTTTTAGTTGGAAAAACCCCCCAAAATCCTCAAGTCTGGCTATGAACCCAGCCCTGCCATGGTCACCACTAGCCCATGTCCCCACGTGCCACATGTCCATGTCTCTCTGGAGGTGGGGACTCCACCACTACCCTGGGCAGCTGTGCCAGGGCTGAACAACCCTTTGGGTGAAGAGATTTTTCATAATATTTAGCCTAAACCTCCCCAGTGCAACTTGAGGCCATTTCCTCACATCCTATCATTTCCTCTTGTCCTACTTCTGCACTGTTCTGCCTCTTTTCACCTCAGGGGATGAGACAGTAAGGACATGGGGATATCCAAAGGTTTTCTGGATGCAGTTGGCACTTCACATTCTGTTTCCACCTGGCTGAACCATATTGACCACCATGACTCTACCAGGAGTTGTTCAGAGAAGGTGAACAAGAGTTTTGAACCCTTCAAAAGCATCTACCAAGGACAGACAGATCCCAGCTGTTACCCCACTTCTGCCCACATGGCTCCAGCTGGAATTTTGTGAGCTTTTATAGGAGCAATCAACCCCCTGAGCCCTGATCTGGGCTGTCTGAGCTCCCCTGCATTTTTGGGGGGCTCATTTGGGAGAATCTCAGAGGAGAAAGGAATCCTCCTTAAAGCTCAGCAACGGAAGCAGCGCAGAGGCAAAGCCAAAGCAGAGGAAGCAGAACGTGACCTTCTCCCAGCCTCTTAATGCTCTCAGGAACTTAATAGCTCAACATTTATCTTAACTCAGCAGAGATGTGCCAGGGATAAAGTATCCATCTCCCTGCACACCAGCTCCAGCGTTTCCAAGCCGCCGCTGCCGAGCTCTAAATTGCAGCTTTTATCGCCTTCTCGCACTTCTGCTGTTCCACAGCATCCAAAGCAATTAAATCCAACCTATTTTTTCCTACTTCTATTCCTTGAAGTGGAGCTTTCTTGTGTGGGGCAGAGATTACAGGGTTTGGGCTGGATTTTGATTCACATTTATTTTCCATTAAGGACTCGGCTCCTCTTCCTCCTCCCGCGAAGCTCGGCAAACTCGGCAAATAGGAATTGGAAAGCAGTTTAAAGGAAAACAAACAGAAACTGATGCCTTGCAGAATTTTTGCAACAAGAGTCCTGGAAACATGCAAAGCATTTTAAGGGAGTTGAAAGAGAGCAACGTCTTATCACCAGGAGTGGGATGCTAATGTTTGCAGGAGAGTTATTGCTGTGCATTATTCATCCTCCTGGTTTGTATTTATTAGGAATTATTAGGAAACCCATCACCCACGAGCTGCAGGGCTTCTTGGCAGCACTAACACAGCAGAAAACTCCTTGTGCCCAAGGGCTCCTGCTTCTTTGGGGGTGGTGGGTTTCCTAATCCCATCTCCAGCTCCATAATCCCAGTGAAGGGGAGGAGTGAATCCCTCACAATGTTTGGGAGATGCCCCAGTTTCAGGTGGAGGACATGGAGGTCCTGGACACTTGGTGGCCTTGTGGTCTCAAGTGAGGTCATCCCAAAATGATCCACAGGACACAGGAGAGCTCACACCTCATCTGGATTACTTCAGAGCAAGCTGTGTTCCTCCTTTTGGGATGAGAAGGCTCTGACACCTCCCAAACACTGAAGATCAGAGCGTTACTGTGCTCCTGGACACCACCAGAAAAAGCTGCCAAGGAGGACCCAATACAGCACATGTGCCCCTGGTGTTCCCCCACTATTCTACAGGTGCACTGCTTTCACCTTTTTAGCCCAAATCTCCTTCCCACCTGCCTCTTTCACATTCACCTCTCTCTGAGCACATCACCCAATTGCTCCAGTATCAGAGCTGCCTTTCCTCTGCTTGCTTCAAACTATGCAGCCACTAAAGAAATTAGCTGAAAATAACCCATTTCCCATCCAAACATCCATTTCCCAGAGGGGTTTAGCTTTTTAAATTATGCCACCCTTCTCCCAGCAAACAAGCCCTTCTGAAGGGCAAGGCTCAAGCCACTGCAGGGATGCAGATTTTAAAACCATTCATTATGCAAATGGCTCATTTATTGCTGCTGAGCTGAAAGCAGGAATTCCAGGCATGCAAATAAAAAATAGTTGGGGAGCAACAGCCAGTAAGTGCCTGTTGGCTTCTGCTGGCTTGGGTAACACACAGCACAGACCCTGCAGGCAGCAGCTTATGGTGGAGTTTCAAACTCTAGGATGAAATTGGTCTGCAACCACCACTGGTGGCTCCTGGGCTCTGCAGGACCTGCAGTCTCCAGCTGGAAGTTCTGCCAGTGCTGCAGATCCTGCCATGCCCCTATTGATCCTGAAGCCTCACTCATCACAGCCTGAGCTAAGCAAGGCTGAAATTCAATAATTCAGGGTGAGTGGACACAAGGGGTGGAGCTGAGGTGTGAGGAGGTTATGGGAGATTTCACTGACAGGGTTGCAACAGCGCCAGGAGCAAAGCTTTCCCCAAAACCTTAATAAACATCCCGGGGCTGGGTGGGAACGAATGCTAATTAGCATCTGATAAAGATTCAGAGAGAGAAACTGGCTGGGAAAGGAGACAAAACTCAAAATTAGCCATGCAGGCGGGAAATTTTAAGCAGGACTATCCTGGGAACAGCCTGCCTCCACAATTCTCTTCTCACAGTGCCTGCAAGCACAAGGAGTGGAGGATGCTCCATGGCCAAGGATGAGTCTTTGTCCTCCAGGAACTGAATCATGTACAAACATTTCTGAGGCCCAGCTCCTTCCAGCTACTGAATCTAATTCAGGTCCAAGTCCTGGAAATGACCTGGCACGGGGTATCAGTTTGCACTGCAGCCATGGGAAATAATAAGGAATTTAAAAAGCAAAACAGGAACATTGAGCTGAGTATTAAAGAACCTTTCAAGTTCAAACATGGGGAAAAAAATGTGATGCTGAGCCAGTCCAACATCAGCACTCAAGGTCAAATGGAAAAAGAAATCTCTGTGGATTTGCCTTTAACAGGCTGTTGTTAGTGCCATTATGTTTAATGTCATTAACACAGAATCATTATGTAAATTCTAGTTTTTAAGCTCAGTTGTCGCTATCACAAGTTAGTTTTAATCTGGAAGCAAACTAAAAGCAGCTGGTGCACTGACCCGGGCTCGGCACACTCAGCACTCATTTTCTCCCACTGAACAGAAGATTTGCTCGTTTTTATGTGCTCCTATATCCTTAAAGAGCATCATCAAAAACCCAGCTCAAGATGTGACACAAGTCTCATTGCAATTTTTGCTGCCAAGCGACTGAAATGACAAGAGACCCCGGCAGGGGCTGGTCGAGTGTTCATCAACCAGCAGATTAATTGCCAAGACAGAAAGGTCCTGATACACAACCACCTGACAACAATCAGGTAATCACTCATTATGTGTGCATTACTCTAAGTCCTGGAACTGGCACAACACCCAAATCTGGAGCCACATCAACCCAAAGCGATGACAAATATTGTTTCCTGTTTAAACAGCAGAGCTCAGCAATTTCAGACCCAGGAATTGGAAAGAATAAATTTACCTGAGCCCATCATTTCACAGCAATTGCTGTATTACATGGGGGAAAAAAAAAGGTTTCTACAATGGAGAGACTGTTCCTGGCTTCCAACAAGAACATAAGCAATAATGTACGTGCAACAATGGCACGATTGACCGTGTGTTTCAATGAGCATTCACACACACGGTCCTGAACAGATGAAGGACAAGTGCTACAGGCTGAATGGGCTCCATTGAGTAAAGCTAATTAGCTGGATAAGCATATGCAAGACCAGGACCTAAATTTGTTCTCTGCCTCCTGGGACAATGATAACTCCTTTTGCTTTTTGTTGTGCCAAATAGATAGAGCAACTCTAAGGCAACGTTCTAACCCCTGGCTGCCACAGAGCATTTTTTCGTGCAAAGGTGTTGAGGTTGGGAAACAGCAGCTCAGGTGAAAGAAGAGCATTGTCCATGCTCTTGTCAGGACTCATCCCTCCCAAGCTGCCATTAAGCATTGCTAATACCCAACCCTGCATAACACCACCAAAATATTTGCTGTGATCAACGAGCACAACCTTTGGATAATGGATGTGATAATCCAGAGCTGCATGCAGCAAGACAGGGCTCTGATTTCACAGATCTGAACCACGTATTGCCACAGCAGAAGATGCAGTCTTTCATTACAGCCTTGATCCCCTGACTTGTGTTTGCAGGATGGAGCTTTGGCACAATCTGTGCTTGTCTGGCTGGGCCCTTGGAGGCTGTGGGGATGGAGAATGGGAACACAGAGAGCAGAGGGCAGTGCTAGGGAAAAACAGGGATGACCTCCACCAGATCCCTCTGGAACATGGCTTTTGCAGAGGACTGAGGTAGACACACAGGTTTTGTGAAACAGCTGCCCAAGCCTCCCAAAAATGCAGCCCCAGCTGTGGCTGCTGCTTTCTCATCCCCAGCCAGAGTGCAAAGCAAATATCCCAAGGGAATAAACCCAACCTGGCCACTGGATAATGCTCTGATCTCCCTCATGAGAGCACCTCCAGAGAGCTGGGAAAGCCTCGTGTGCACAAGGACAGGAAATGACCCTCAGAGCCTCCAGCCTCTCCTTACTGGAATTACTGGCAAAGCTCCCACTGCCTGCAGGAATGGGACTGAAAAGGTTGTAGGGCAGAGAGTCAGTGACTACAAAGGGTAAAAAGACTTGGCAGACACAAGATGAGGCACATCCATCCAGTCCTGTTTGTGGCACTCAGTGTGGCATCTGCTCCTCACACAGAGCCATGCACAAACCCAATCCCAACCCCACATCAGCACCCAAAACACCCTGCTCTGACATTTTTAAAATAGAAAAACTGATGCCAATTCAGCCCTTTCCAGTATGATTTGTGCCACTAGTATCTTCTTTTGCTGTCATTAAAGGAAAAAGAAACACAACTGAAACTTAAGTAACCAAACCAGGTTCTCCCTACATTTTATTCCTTCTTTAATTTAAACATAAAGTTGTAAGAGTGGGATATTTGCTGTAAGGAAATGAGCTGTCAAGTGATTTATGGTCTTGCTTTGTCTCCATCTCAACAGCTCCAAGTCTTCTCCAAGACCTATTTTTAGCAAGCTGTAAAAATCAGAGGCAATGAGGGACAGGGTGGGGAGCCAGGCATTGAGAAACGTGCAGAGCAAACTCACCTACATCTTCATGATCCTAATGCACCTTTGACTGCTGAATACCACAGGGACAGTCAGGGTTATAACTGCCTCTCCTGCAAGGCCCCTTCACACATGAGCACAAAGGAGAAGTGGTGGGAGAAACAGCCCCGGGTTTGGGTTTGTTTGCTGGGGTTTTGGTGGTGTTGTTGGAGCTGTGTTTGGTTTGTTTCCATTAATAATGGCCATAATGGCACAGTGCCATTATGTACAAGGCACTCATGCACTGTTTAGGTGGTAGACAAGACCAAATTCAGCTGGGGTCAGCACAGGCTTTCCTTTATTCCCAGGATGCCTCAAATGGAAACCCACACACTCCCCAGTAGCTCAACTATTATATCAATAGAGGCAGTTGCCTGATTCACATTTTATTGGTCATTCCAGCCAAAATTATTCTAATTATTCCCTCTAACAAAAACCAATGTCCTCTACTGCAAAAACTATTATTTCCAGCACCTTCACTTGCAAATTATGACAATAATTACTCTAAGTCCCCATACAGCATTTTCCATAGGAGAGCTTTAGGAGCTTTAACAATGGGAAGTTATTACCAGAGCTTTAACAATAGAAAGTTATTACCAGCATCCTTATTTGTGAGAATGAGGTGCAGAAAGATCAAACGAATTGCTGAAGATCATTCAGCAACTCTGGGAAAAGAACTGTAATCTCCTGACCCTCCATCCAGAGCTGATTTGGACAGGGAAAAGAAAAAGCACCCTTGAAGCATGCATGAAAAGGGTTTGCTTTTGGAAAATGAGCTTTTCCAACAGGAGCAGTCACAGCAAATGTCTGAAGCATGACAAAATTCTGAAAGAGATTAAATGATGCTGTTAATTATTGTGTAGGTGGGGAATGGATAAACAGAGGCTGTATGTGTATTTTGACCACTTTCTTATCCCCTCTGGGCTGCTGCCCCAGGCAGAAACCCCAACAATCACAAGCAATGCCACATTTAAGGATTAAAACTCTTTTCTCTCCCTCATCTTTCTTCTTCCCTTTGTTTTGGCCCCTGAACTGTCCAAGCTGACACATCCAAAATTAACAGTGAATTTTGACCCTCTTGGCCAACACAGTTTGCTCAGAAGTACCAAACACACACTAAGTCTCCATGAAACTCTTCCTGCTCAGAAGTATTTTAGGAGAAAGAACAGACCTTAATCAGCAGAAGAACCATGGAGAAACAGAATATTTATCTGAAGCCACATCCCTACACCAAACAGGATGAAATCCTCTGAGGCAGCTATTAAGGAGATTGCCCAGCAGAAAGGAAATTCAGCAAACCAGATTATCTCTAACAGGCTTATCCACTGGAAAAAATCATCAGAGCAGTGACAAGATAGTTTTGAGAGACAATTAATGAAAGGTAGGGGAGAGGGGAGATTGTAACAGGGTGACAAGGAGTGAAAAATCTATAAAATACAGATTGTCATGGCTGATCAGACATAAGGACATTACACGACCCATCACACGTCTGGAAGAGGAAAGGGAGCCAAGATGTTCACAGTGCCTTGTGTCTATGGCTTTGCCAGGGGCAGAACTGCTTTTATCTTCTTTAATACAGCAATAAGAAGAATTCCCCTGCTAGATCAGTTGACAGCCATGAATGGGATCAAAAGAGCTTCCAGCAGCACCACTCCACTCCTCCCCACAGCCCAGCCCTGCCCTGCTCCTGTCACCAGCAATGTCCCACAGCAGAAGGAGCATCTCCTCCAAAGCAGGATCCCCAAAGTTTAAACCAATGGCAAACCCCCAACAAACTGAAAATGGGTGAATGGATGAAGCCCTCTGGAAAGTCTTGGATGGAAATCTTCCCAGTGCATGAAAGCACCACTCTTTGGGCAGGTCCACAATGGAAATGAGGAGCACAGAGCTGTGGCTTTGCTCTGCATTGCTGCTGGGACAACAGGGCTTTCTCTTACAGAATTATTTTATGTTATTTCCAACCCAGATTCCTCCTAAATCCCTGATGTTGTCAGAGCACAACATCAGGCACAGCGGGTAACCCTGAATCTGCATGCCACCCTCCCTCACCTTCAAAGTACTGCTACCCCACATGCTCCTCAGCAGTGGAACCAGGCAGAAAAACAAGAAAAAAATCACAATGAGGAAAGGGTGAGGACTCCTGGCTTCAGAAGACTCTGTGCCATCAGCTCTGGAGGAGGATGGGACAAGCAGGGACAGAAAAACTCAGGGATTTGCCAGAGCTAATGACACAGACAACTTTCCACTGACTTCACCAGGCTTTGGACCGAATGCCTGTACAAAGAGCTGCACTCAAGAGCTATCAGGAAGATTAATTCATTAGCATTTTTAAAGTACTTTTAGATCCTGGAGTGAAAGGATATCAAAGTGCAAAGTCATTTTATTAGTGATAACAGTCTAAGAGCAGCAAGTTGAATCCTTCAGTCCAAAGCCTCGCAGCACAAATGGGTTTGTGACACAAAGATGCCACTGAGTCCTAAGAGATGTTAAAACTCCCTTGCACAGCCTTTTACCAGATACTAATTTTCTAAGATTCCCTTTAACTCCACAAATTCTGATGGTAATTAGTAATATTCATGCAGCAGGATGGACTCAGACCCACAGAGGGAAAGCAGGAGGGTGTGAAGGCTATTGCAGCCCTTGAGAGGTTCTTGTGTGTGTTGGCAGAGCTGCTGGGCTGTGTCAGGACCACAGGGACCCCACAGCTCTGAATTCCTCCTGGGGAGCAGAAATTGAAGCTGTCACAGGCTCCTTGCACGTGGATCTCCAAAACTGTCCAGGGGAATGGCTCCCAGGCAGTGTGAGAGGACACACAGCAAGAAGCTGGCATGGCTGCAGGTTGGCCTTGCATGCAGATACTTCTCTTCTCCAAAAGAAAATCTTAAGCCTATAAAAACATTGGCAGCAGGCTCCGGAAGATGCTCAGTGTAGCCTTCTATCATTTCTCTGGTGGAATAGACTCCATCCTGCTCCCCCTGGCCCCAGATCAAGCATAAGCTCTTCACAGGAATTTTCCATTATCCTGTGGCAAACACACCAGGGCAATCCAGCTGCTTAACCAACTGACACTCTGACCCCCCTCCCCAGCAGCAGCAAGGTCTTGCATAAACTCAAGGCATTTATTTCTCCTGGGATGTGCCAATTCCAGCAGCACAGCCCCAGAGAATTGGGGGGCTGGGATTCCCAGGCTGCCAGAGCTGCAGTGGGGCAATGGAGACATCCTCAGTGTTCTCTGCCCTCCTGGCAGACCCTGCTGTTTGCTGAGCCCCTCATTCATTTCCACAGCCTGATAGATTTGAAACCAGGGGAAGAGTGGAAGCTCTCAGCATCCCTCCTCTGTTTCTACTTCAGTAAATCCTCTCCTCACCCTGCTCTTCCACTAGGCTGTGAACTCATCACCAAATCCATACAACCACTGCTCACAGATGTCCACGTGAAAGGCACAGGGAGTGCCAGGTTCACCCCCAGCAGCTCCATCTCCATCACTTCAGCTCCCACCCTCAGGCAGAGGGGCTCTGGAAATGCACACAGACCCCACAACATCAGGAATCATCCATCAGCACAATTGTCCTTGAGCCACCAAGGAGCAGGAGCCCCCTGGCATGGTGGGGTGGTGCAGAGGGATTGCCTGAGGTGTGTTCACAGCACTGACAAATGCACAGAGCTTATCCTGACATTCCCTCTGCCACATTTATTTGCTCAAGAAAAATGTTTGGCATCTCCTTATCCCTGCTCATTTCCGATGTGGTTTCTGCTTTCCCCAGGGTCACAGGCAGGGACTGAGGCATCCCTGAGGCTTTTTTGTGTTTGCAGCCATCTGCCAAAGCAGGGAGGGCTGAAGGAGCCAACAGCAAGGAGCCACCAAAGAGAGCTGTGCTTCCCTTGCTAGGGGTGACCAAGTGACTAAAAAGCATTTAGTTTATTCCCTCTTCCCAGAGATCTGGTATCAGATAATGCAATGGCTCAGCTCCAGCAACATCATCTCTTCCAGCAGCATGGTTCATGCTATCTTGGCCAAGGCAGAAGGCTGCAGCTCCAGGCACACACATTTCATTACCCTGCAGCACACCCTCAGTCTGGTCTGCAGGGGTGCAGGAATCCCAGGGTGTTCACCCCCTAAACATCCACACCCAGCTGCAGCAACACCATCTCCTCCAGCAGCATGGTTCATGCTACCTTGGCCCTGCTGCTCCAGGAACACACATTTAATTTCCCTGCAGCACACCCAGTGCCTCCCTCGGTCTGGTCTGCAGGAATATTGGGGTGTTTCACCCCCCAGACATCCCCACCCAACCCCTCACAGCCTGCAGGTGCCCCCTCTGTCCCCCCAGCCACCACAGCCCCTCACTAACCAGTCTGCAAAGGAGCTAAAAAATCCTTAATCCTGCAAACAGCCTCTGCATGAGAGCCTGGAATCACTGCCAGCTCTGCAGGGGTGGGGGAGAGGAGAAACCGTCCCCAGCACAGGGACAGACACACAAAGGCCACATTGTCCCACTCTGCAATTAACTCCAGGAGAAAAAAAGGCCAAGGCTTTCTATTTGTGCAGGGGCAAGGCTTTTCTAGGACATAGGTCCCTACACTGCAATGTGCAGGATATTAGCTGTGCACCCCAAAATTCATTTAGGGTACAGACCCCAGCGGCACCTGGTGCTGCACTTTCTGTGTCTCACCCCCAGCTGACACTCTCTGGGGTGTCTCTCATATTTTTCTAATATGAGTTTTACAGGGGAAACAAGATCCAAAGGCTCTCAAAGCCTCTTTGCAATTTGTCAGCACTTTCCTCAGGCTGGAAGGGATGAAGTTGTTGGGAATATCGTGAAACAAGTGGCACATCACCTCTTTGAAACTCAAATAGCAAGAGACCACATCAAGTCTTCAAATATTAATCTGTACTTACCAACTAATCAGCACTGACAAAAATAACCCATCTAATTATCAGAACACTACTACCTAAATAATGAATTACATGCCTTATTAAAAAGTATAATAGATTAGAGGACGTGAAACAATTGCAATTAGTAAAACAAGAAACGCTGGGAAACAAAAAACCCTACAAGTGTGATCTGAATTGTATAAATTAATGATCCAAAATAGCAACTGATCTCCTTCAGCTCATCAAACAACAGGACCTTCTGAAGCCTTTCACAAGCCAGTGAATGCAACTCACCTTAAAATTGCTGGAAATTCATATTAAGACATTATTTTGCTGCTGAGAGTTGCTTTGTCCAGGTCACATCCTGGACATTACTGGGAGAGAGCCCACCCCAGTGCATGTAATTGCTCTGTGAAGAGGAGGAGGAGGGGTGGGGGACAGGGATGCTGCACAGCTAACAGCCAGGGGAACGAGGGATGCCTCCAAGCACTCAATGCAGGAAGCATTATCAGCTCTCCTTTAATATCAGCAGGCCCCTTGGTGATATTGGTGCTGCACATCACCCAGGCTCAGCCCTGCCCTGTAAAACAGCATGAGGAGGGGAGGGGGGTGAGGGACACTCATTAAACCTGTCCCTCAGTGCTCCTGGTGTCCAGCTCTCCATCCCATGGGCAAGGAGGCATTTCCCCACCCTAGGGCTGCTCCAGCCTGTGATTTTGGTGAAACACACCCTGGTACCAGGTTCAGCCCTTTGCTTACTGACCCTGTCATCATTACCTACCCAACACACGCATCCTGGGCTCCCACACAACAGAGGGCAGGGTTAGATGGGCTATGGGGAAGGAATCTTGGCTGGCAGGGTGGGCAGGCCCTGGCACAGGGTGCCCAGAGCAGCTGGGGCTGCCCCTGGACCCCTGGGAACAGCCTGGGATGGTGGAATGTGTCCCTGCCATGGCAGGGGTGGAATGGGATGAGCTTTAAGGTCCCTTCCAACCCAAACCACTCTGAGATTCTGTGATCTCTGCAGAGATTCTGTGATCTTTGCAAAGATTCTACAACAGATATCCACAGTCTGCAAGATTCTCCAAGTCCTCAACCTCCCTCCACAGTCCCCAAACACCAAGGGGTGAATAAATCCCAAAAATGCTGTTGGCTTTCTTCTTTTCACCAGGACTACTGCTGTTCCATCCTCTGCAGTATTTACCTTTCAGAGGCTTTAATGCTTGCTGCAGTCCTGACACCACTCAGCTGCAGAACACACTCCTAACTGTACCCCAAGGCATAGCACAGGAGAAAAGATGTAGCACAAAAAGAAACCAAAAAAGCTTTAGAGGGAAAAAAAAAACCCAAATTGTTGATTGCAAAATATTTTTAAATAAATAAAAGAAATCCCAAACTCTGCATGTCTTTGAGATGTATAATAGCACCTGAACAAAGATCATTGATCTTTAAAATAACATCCTCCAAAGATGATGGAATTCTTCTTCAGTTTAAAACAGCCTTTTAATAACTTGAGTGCTGTTCATGTGGACTAGAGGTTATGACAAGGACAGAGTAACTCACTTCCTGTTCAAAATTAATTTTATTTAGCTCAGCCCTCAATAACTAATGCCATTCCTTGTAAAAACATCCCCAAATGTGTCTCTCCAATAACCTGCACCAACTTTAGTGAAGAAAAAGATGCTTTTGGTTAAATTGTCCCTTGTAGTGGTCAATACACTGGAACTCACAGCTGAGTTCACAGTATTTTTCTCCTCACAGGTAATCAACAGGTACCTTTATTAAAACAAAGCATTTTTTATTTAATGTCCTAGCTTGCTCCACCTTTCAAAAGAGGCTTTCCCTCAAAAGAATGTGTTAACACTTCACACAAAAATATTTTTCATCTGAGCTCACTTTGAAGGGAGAGTCTCAGCTGGAGACAATTCAGAAGGTCAGGAATAAAACCCAAAGAGCAGAGGGAGGGGATGATGCATGGGCAGGGGCTGAGACCCCACTATACATTAACTTAATTTGGAGCATGTGACAGCTCACACCAAAGCCTGGAACTGGTGGGGCACTTAGAATTTCATGTAGGAATGCCTGGATGTGTGGATCCTTCCAGAGAAATGAGTCAGCCTTTAATTCAGGATTTTGCACTAGAGTAGCAAACAAGCATTTTCAATCCAAGCTGAAAATGAACAACTTCTTGCCTCCTTGCAGCTCTACCACTGAGTGTGTCAGTGCATGGGAAAGAGAAAATGACTGCAGAAGAAGTTAGCTCCAAGCCAAGGTGAAGCCAAGAGGTTTGTTTTCATTACTAAAAGCCACAGAAAAGAAATGCAAAACACGAAAGAGCCCAAAGCCAACGGTGAAATTCACATTCAGCCGGAGGATTTTCTAAGGGTAAATGTTTGTTTTTATCCCAGTGCACTTAGGTCAGCTTGAATTTATGTTAATACCATCAACAGAGCAGTGCCAAAATACTCAGTGCCTGACAACCTGTAGGTTAGGGGTTTTTTACAGCTATTAATTTGTCCTGAACCAGCACTGCCCCTTTCACTGCACACCAGGGTAGAGCTTGCAGCACCTACAGTAACACTGAATTTGGCCACAGCCCGTGGAGACTGCAGACAATTCAACACTCTCATTTATTCTAAGAATTATTTTCTCACTGAATCCCCAATTTCCACCTTTTTGCTGCGGCATTCACATTCTCTGAAAAATCCCCTTTGCCCAGGATTTTTCTCCTGGGAAGCTGAGAGGCCTCAGAGAAAAGGGAAACAATTCTTATCTCATTTGCTTCTCCTGTGTTTTGCTCCTTGAGAATGCAGTTGGAGATTGTTTCATTGGTTTCTACTGTGAATTATTTTGACTTATTGGCCAGTCAAGATCAAGCTGTGTCAGAGCTCTGGAAAGAGTCACGAGTTTATTATTATTATCTTTTTAGCCTTCTGTAAGTATCCTTTCTGTATTCTTTAGTATAAGATAGTTTAATATTATTTAATATGGTATCATAAATCATAAATTAACCTTCTGAGAACACAGAATCAGATTCATCATTCCTTCCTTCATCAAAGCACCCCACAAATACAATACTCCACATTTTTGCCAGCTGCCACAAGCATGGTGGCATTTTTTTCCCAGTTTGCCATCCCCTGCCCACCTTTCTGCCCTAAATCACTGTCCTGCCAATGTTTGCAACACCAGTTTATCACCAGTTGTGAATTTAATTAATGTGTTGTTTCTCCCTTCAACCAGATCATTACTGGAGTTGATAAATCAAATGTGCCATTGTGCTCCATAACAGTGGATTTGTGATATTCCCCAGAGGTCAGAGGACACACAAACTGAGGGATGAAATTCACTGAGACATAAATACAGCATCCTCATCTGTGACAGTCGGATACAATCAGGCTCAGTGATGTGAGCATTATGCAAGAGAACTTTGTCTCTGGCCTCTTCCACAGAAATGCCACAAGACCAACACAGAAAAACAAAAACTGGCTGACAAACCATTCCATACATTGCTTCTCATTCTCCTTTCATTTGTGCTGGCAGGTCAGTAATATTTACTTTTGTTTCACCAGAGCTTGGGTAGAAAAATACCACCAGGGCAGTATTGTTATTGATTTTAAATGAAGAATGGAGATTAAAATAGGGAATGCTCTGTTTGTTGTCCTTGAGACTGTTTGGGATCTTTTGGCCCCTCTTATGAGAATTGGCTGGATGGGGCTTGGAGCACCCTGGTCTGGTGGAAGCTGCATCCCTGCCCACAGCAGGGATTGGAATTGGAGGATTTTTAAGGTCCCTTAAAACCCCAACCAATCTCTGATTCTATGGCTGAGCTGGTCCCCACGTGGTTCCCCAAAACACATCACACACAGCCCCAGCATGAACAAAATCATCAACAAAAGAAAAGTATCATGGGCTTGTGATGAGAAATAAAACCCAAAGCAACAGAGAGCTACTGTCCACTTTGGACCAGCCTGTCCAAACCAGCCCCACTAGAGCAAGCCTTGGTGTCCTCCAGGGATGTCCAGCATGGACAAATGTCACAAATGTCCATCATTTGTGACCTGAGCACCATCTGTGCTCCACCAGATCCCTCAGCTGCCTGGTGCAAGGTTTTGCACAGGTAGCAGCTATGAGAAAGCATCTTGGAAGTTAAAAAATAAATAAAAATGACAAACCTTGTCCCTCTGAAATCACATGGCTTGACTTTTATTTCTGCCTTTCTCTCAGGGTTGTGCTGAGCAGGCTCTGGCTGAGGAGAAGGTGCTGCTCTGAGAGCAGCAGCAGTGTGGAAGGTTCCCATGGTGAGCTGACTGAAATGCTAATGAACAGAGCCAGGCTGGGCTCAGAACCAGCACTCACCTCCCTCACCTGGAGGACCTCCAAGATCAGCCCTGGGTGTAGATCACAACCCCAAAACCCCAAGGAGGTCGCAGTGGGACACCAAGGCTTGGCAGCAGAGGCTCCCTGAGCCTGCCAGGGAGGGGCACTGGGAACACCCCAGAGGATCCAAGCCAGCTTGGAGGCACCTCCAGATGGGATTTAACACCAGCACAGCAGGGCAGCCTTTCCCAAACCCAGCTGGAATGGCCCTGAAGAGGTGAGGCTGCCGGCAGGGGTGAGGGCAGTGATGGGGTGGGATCCCAGCCCACTGCCCTGGGTCACCTACAGCCCGTGGGGGGGAGAGCTGCACCTGAGTACTGAGCATCACCTACAGCCCCTG
>VZSJ01005225.1:2125-17784 GCA_013398405.1 Pheucticus melanocephalus | reverse complement strand
GGGAGATTCCAGCACCCCCAGTACCGAGCATTTCCCCACCAGCAGCAGATTCCAGCACCCCCAGTACCAAACATCTTCTGCTGACCCTGGGGAAATTCCAGCACCCCCAGTACCGTGCATCTCCTGCTGCTGCTGGGAGATTCCAGCACCCCCAGTACCGAGCATTTCCCCACCAGCAGCAGATTCCAGCACCCCCAGTCCCGTGCATCTCCTGCTGCCTCTGGGGAGATTCCAGCACCCCAAGTCCTGTGCAATCTTCTGCTGCTGGTGAGGAGATTCCAGCACCCGAGTACCACACATCTCCTGCTGCCTGTGGGGAGATTCCAGCACCCCCAGTACCGTGCATCTCCCCACTGGCAGCAGATTCCAGCACTCCAGTACTGTGCATCTCCTGCTGCCTGTGGGGAGATTCCAGCAACCCCAGAACAGAGCATCTCCCCACTGACAGCAGATTCCAGCACCTGAGTAAGGAGCATCTCCTGCTGCCTGTGGGGAAATTCCAGCACCCCTGAGTACCGAGCATCTCCTACAGCTGGTGAGGAGATTCCAGCACCCCCAGTACCGAGCATCTCCCCACTGGCAGCAGATTCCAGCACCCCAGTCCCGTGCATCTCCTGCTGGGGAGATTCCAGCACCCCCAGAACAGAGCATCTCCTCACTGGCAGCAGATTCCAGCACCCCAGTACTGTGCATCTTCTGCTGCTGCTCAGAGATTCCAGCACCCCTGAGTACCGAGCATCTCCCCACCGGCAGCAGATTCCAGCACCCCAGTCCCGTGCATCTCCTGCTGCCTCTGAGGAGATTCCAGCACCCCAGTCCCGTGCATCTCCTACAGCTGGTGAGGAGATTCCAGCACCCCAGCCCCGTGCATCTCCTGCTGCCTCTGGGGAGATTCCAGCACCCCAGTCCCGTGCATCTCCTCTGCCGGGTCTGAAGGTCCGCGGCCAAAGCCCTGCGGAGGAGCCGGTCCCTGCCCATCCCGCCCGGACCCGCCCGGACCGGCCCCGCACCTGCCCGGGGCTCTGGCGTGACGAGTCTCGCCTCCCGTGGGAGCCCTGCCAAGCTTCGAGGGCTTGGCAATTAACTTTCACAACAAACCAAAAGCCTCAAGAGCTTTTAATCTCCAAATAAGTAGGAGATGTGGGTGCCCGCCAAGGCTTTTGTGCCCGGGTTTATCGGCGAGGCGCTGATAAGGACCTTGCTGCTTTGTGTCTGTGAAAAATGCCTATTTTATATTGGCTTTTCACAAATATTAAAATGAATATTATATGTGTTATGTTAGGAAGTTATGCTGTATTAATTTTCTTTAAGTAGTGTGTTAAATATAGTTTTAGATTATAACATAATGCTAAAATAGAAACTATGCTATGTAAGATACTTTTTTTAAGAGAGGACTTGCAGCAAGATAGCAGCCACAGGACACCTAAATCTTTTAGAAAAAAAGGAATTTATTGCTTTCTATTCAATCTATAGTAATCCATTGCTATTTATTTATGATTATTGAGTTCTTCCTGCCTTGCTCAGCCCTGAAGACCCCGTCAGGATTCAGAGGAAGAAGCTGACACTGCCCAGACAGAATCCTGTGTTTGAATGGAATTTATGCATCATGGATGAGGTGTATGAATATGCAACAGGCTGTTGCTTTTAAGGGTTAATCCTCTGTTAACGTGGGTCCTTTTTCAGGCTCATTTTGCCCAGAAAGAGGTACCCAGACTTTCCCTAACTCTTTGTTTTTGTTATCTCATATTGTCCTAATCCAAACTGTCCAAATTTTTATTACTCTAATTGTATTGCTATTTTTATAACCATTTTATTACTATTAAACATTTAAAATTTTAAAAACAAGTGATTGGCGTTTTTCACACACCTTCATTTCCACAGGAGCTCACTCCTGGTTATCCACCTTCATTTCCACAGCAGGAGAGCAGGGAAAGGCACAGGGTAGCTGTGCAACAGGTTAAAAGTGCCACCTTTGTACAAATAAGCTTCAAAGAAATGCTGAAGAGCAAAGATTAAAATTCCTGCACAGGTACCACCCTCTGCAAAAACCTGGTCATGCTGTTCTCCATCATAAAAAACAAATTAAAAAAAACCAAAACCTATAAAACACATGTGTACATTCAAGATTTCATCACAAAGTAGCTGATCCATGTTACAAGAGGTGAAACAACTACCAAGACAAGCCCTGGTTGTGCTGTTCTCCATCATAAAAAATAAATCAAAAAAACCCCCAAAACTATAAAATACGTGTGTACATTAAAGATTTCATCACAAGATCCTCCCTGCCAGCCATCAGTTACAAGAGGTGAAATAAGTCCCAAAACAAGCCCGGGCTTGCCTGAATAAACAGGCAGGAAGGAAATTGCTGCGTGCAGCTCCCAGCCCAGCAGGATCCTCATCAGGATTCTCTGCTGGCAGCAGCACTTGTCACACAGACAGACAGACAGACAGACAGACAGACACCGTGCTCGTGCCTGCAGAGTTCAGTGCCTGCCCAGCACCGAATCGTGAGAATACTTTCAATAACACCCGGAGCAGCTCTGCTGTGCTAACGCCACTCCCCAGCGTGCCCCTCCTCGCCCCGGGAGCCCAGAGCTGCTGCAGCACACACGCCTCTGGGCAAAATTCAGAAACAATTCTGGGCAAAATTCAGAAAGAATTGGCTCTATACTGCCCAGGACAATACTCTGGCATCCTCCTTGGCTTACTCTGAGCCTCAGCCGTAGCATCTGTGTGGGAAAAATGTGTATTTTATGATTGGCTTTTCGCAAATATTCAAATGAATATTATATGTGTTGTGTTAGAAAGTTGTGCTGTGTTAATTTTCTTAAGCAGTGTGTTAAATATAGTTTTAGGTTACAACAAAATGTTATAATAGAAACTATGCTATGTAAGATATCTTTTTCCTAAAAAAAAAGACTCACACCAGATAGCAGCCACAGGATACCTAAATCTTTCAAAGAAAGAGAATTTATTGCTCCATTATTAGAAGAAACGAACTTCTTCCTGCCTCGCTCAGCCCTGAAGATGCTGTCAGGATTATGAGGAATAAGTTGACACTGCCCAGACAGAATCCTGTGTTTGAATGGAATTTACACATCATGGATGAGGTGTATGAATATGCAACAGGCTGTTGCTTTTAAGGGTTAACCCTCTGTTAACGTGGGTCCTTTCTCAGGCTTATTTTGCCCAGAAAGAGGTACCCGGACATTTTGTTTTTATTGTCTCATATTGTCCTAATCCAAATAGTCCAGATTTTTATTACTCTAATTATATTGCTATTCTTCTACTATTAAACATATTTCTCATCTGGCAACTTATGCCTCCTCTTCCCGCCCTTGTTCCATAGCAGACTGGAATAAAGAAAAAACTTCATGTTTTTATCTATAATCAAAGTTTATTTTCCTTACCATTTTTTACTCATTTTCAATGATGAAAACTTTTTGGTGTCATTAATTACCCACTTAATCCTACTTTCCTAATGACATGTACACAGATTTCTGTAAGATCAGAGCAGCTCTGCTAATCAGGGATAAACCCAGTGTACTAAAGAGGGTTATACTCTTACATTAGTCTTTCCTGTTGTTCTAATTAATGGTATTACCCTCTAAACTGTGCACACACACTTAAAGAAAGTTAAGCTGAAAAAGTGCTGCAAAGCAACCAGGGTATATCAAATAACTTCCTACCAGTAACATCCATCTACTTGAAGCCAACAATATCCATCCCTCCTCTTCCTCAAGATACTTTGGCCATTGATCTAAAAAAGCAAAATGATCTTCAGAGCATCACTTCATTTTTCTGCTTCCCCTCTCCTCACCAGATTGCCACAAGGATATCAACACTCATTTGCTGATTCAAGTCCAGGAAAGATGAAAAACATCTCTGCAGAATAAGCTTGTACTTACATCGGCAGAAACAACCAGAAAAGAATTAGCAAATGAGAGCTACCTCACAAAAAACTGCAGTTCAGCAAAATATCCCTCAATTTGGAGCCCTTATGCACAGCTGCAACTAAAAGGAACCGGAATAAATCACAGCAAGTCTTCAAGGCCTGGATAATTTTCTTCCTTTGAGAGAATCCAGAAGTTCAGCTGCTCCCAGCTCGGAGCACACTGGAGGATCCAACACCAGCAGCTTTGAAAGCATCTGGGTGACTTCCAGCAGCCAGCTGAGGTGAGTCTTGCAGGTTCTTGCAGCAGGAATCCCAACCCAAAACCCAAAGCCAAATGCCTCATAGGCTGGACCCACTGCAGCAAAAAACTGGTTCCTCACACCAAATTCTCTTAATCCTAACCCTGAGCCACCTCCTGGTGTAAAGGTGGTACCAAAGGGTGGAAACAACCCTTCAAAATTTATAGAAACCTTGGCAGCAGCACCAAGTCCCACGTGCCCAAGAACCAGGTGTATCAGCAGGTTGATACACCTGGAGGATCCAACACCAGCAGCTTTGAAAGCATCCGGGTGACTTCCAGCAGCCAGCTGAGGTGACTCTGGGCAGGTTCTTACAGCAGGAATCCCAATCCAAAACCCAAAGCCAAATTTGTGTCTTGGCAAGGGACAGGTCCCTGCAGCCACAAAGGGGCCTCTCCAGCCTTACAGGCTGGACCCACTACAGCAAAAATCTGGTTCCTCACACCAAATTCTCTTAATCCTAACCCTGAGCCACCTCCTGGTGTAAAGGTGGTACCAAAGGGTGGAAACAACCCTTCAAATTTATAGAAACCTTGGCAGCAGCACCAAGTCCCACACGCCCAGGAACCAGGTGTATCAGCAGGTTGATAAGGGCTCTAAAATAGGCCCAGTCCTGCAAATTTACATCTCAAGGGTGTAAATACTGCTTTTACTGCTCCCAAGGCTACCCATAAAGGGTCTCACCATGAATTTACTTGATTTCTCCCTCCACTGGGAAACGTGTTTGTGCAGAGCCAGGTTTGACTGAACATTGTGAGGAGGTCAAAGGCACCTGTGCTGGCATCTCAGTATGGACAGGCTGTCACTGACAGCCCAGCCAGCTCTGCTCCTGCCTATTATCTGCATTGTTCATCTGCCAGCAAGCACAGTTAATGCTTATCTGAATATGGGGTTTTAATCCTGCAAAGTGGTCCTTACCACGGTATTGTCATGCTAATTAACAGGTAGAGCTCTCAAGGCTTTTTTTATGCATGTTTCCCCAGCCAAAATAAAACAAATTTAATTGTAGTCGTACATCCAGATTTTGCATCCTGTTTCCAGGACCTACAGTCACCCCAGTCCACACAGCAGAAACACTTCAGTCCACAAACCACAACAGCATCAAAAAAAAACCCAGCCCAAAAAAAAAAAAAAAACCCATAATACAGCTCCATTTAAATGGAAAAAAAAAATTCTTCAAGGAACCTACAAGGTATTCAAACCTCTTTAGTAAAGTGCTTTCCATTAATCCTGCCACACGTGAAATGCTGAATCAAAGATGTTCAGTAAATGTGCCTGTCAGAGGAATTACACCCAAAATCAAACTGCTCCCTAATGAGTGCACTCAGGAATGACAGCGATAAGCAGGGCACAGGAGATGTGTTAAATTACATCATTTACCCAAATCCCCTGGAAATGATGCATGTCCGAGGAGGAGAAGCACACAAAAAGGACCTCTGCAAAGGTGGCAAAATGCAAAGTGCTTCCTTTGAAAAGGAACAGCAGATTGCTGTCAGTGCCACTCTTGGAGCACCTGTGGCAGCTGCCTGGGGCCACTGCAGACCCTCCCACAACTCCAGCAGGGCTCAAACAACTTGTGAGCAACTTCTGGGAGTGTGAGTGAGTCCCAGAGCTGGAGCCAAGCCAGGCAATGACAAGGGCATGAGAACATGGGCGAGCAGGGCAAGGTGGCAGCTCCTCAGCCCTGTTCCAGCACGCCCTGCTCACCCTGGTGCCTCCCTTTGATGCCTGTGCACTCAGCAGCTCCTGAACTGGGGCACACAGTGCTGGGGACATCCCACAAGGGATTGTGGTGACAATCCACCCAGCTCCTCTGTTCCCAGGCCCAGTTCTGCCTCACCCACCCAAAGGATCCATGCAGCATCAGGACACCTGCAGGAATCCATCCTGAAGCCAACACAACTGCCTGGGCACCTTCTAGTTAATAAACCTTGCAAAGTTTCTGTTTATATCACAATGTGCTACCCCAAACCAGAAGTTTTTGATGTTAAATAAAGCTTTTTCACTAAACATCTGGCCTTTCTGTGGTTTCACTATGAGCTTTTTTCAAAGCTCCCCTCACAGGAGCTGCACAGCTTTGGCCTCACTACCTCCCTCTGCTTTCCATGGAAATTTAAGAACCCTATTAATCAGCCCTTTCACCCTGAGCTGTCAGTTCTGGACCTCTCTTGACCACGAAACGAGATCATGCAGGAAACTAAAGCTCATTTGAGCAAACCCTGTGTGGCTTTAAAACAAGCTCCCTTCCCAAGGATGACAAAAAGGATCTTTGCAGATTCAATTACACAATGCAAATGTGGTGGGGAGCGCACCTGAAATGGCTCCTCTGCTCCTGCCTGAGCCATCACTTCAGCAGGAAAAAAAAAAAAAAAGGAAATTTGGGCAAAGCCATTTAGCAGCTCTGGATATACTACAGGGGATATAAAAGGTCAAGGAATTAATGTTAAGAATCTGCAGTGGATAAAACAACAGGTTTTGCTGGAGCAGATAATGCAATAATTGATGAACATAAAAGCAAATAATTGGGTGCATTTAAGGCTAGAACAAACAATGATGAACACAGAGAGTGAATATTTTACCAACACAGGAAGAGGAATCTGTTTTCTGAATGTGCTGCTGTTATACCCAATCACACAAAGACCTTGTTCAGCTCCAAGGGAGAATCAAAAGCCCAGCAAGTAACTCTGAGCTGGGCTCTGCTCATCCCCACAGCCTTGCTGAGGAGAAGGACAGGGCTCCAGGATGGGAACAGATCCCCCATGGTCTCCTGCAGCATCACTGCTGTGCCCTCCTGCCTCCCACATCACAGGGCAGCTGCATTTGGAGATTTTCCCACTGAAAATCTCAGTATGGTTCACTAAAACCTCTACAGCAGTCCTCCAGCTTTCTTCTAACATGCTATTTTTCCCCTTCTGCAGCTTAAGGGAATGTCTAGACCATCTAAATCTTTAGCATCAAAAGTAAGTTCCTCAAGTCTATTCCTCAAATCCATTTGCTTTGCTTTCCACCCCTAATAGAGCAAATCTCCCTGGAAAACAGGCAAACACTTCCTGTGCTTGTGTGCCTGCAGCAAATTTCAACCCACAACCATATCTCACAACACCTGGAAACATCCTGAAAAAAAATTACCAGTCTATGATGGGAGTGCAGAGACCTCTCAAACCAGTCAAGGACCACAAGCAGAAACTTACAAATAGCTTTTAACTTTAATTTAAGTTTATGAGATACTCCTGTGCACACCTGAAAAAGCAGACAAGGCCAAAGCTAAGCAATTTGGGATATTCTACTGCTAACAGAAAGCAAGGAAGCTGATTTTGGGGGATTAGCCATGGCATGGCTGCTGCCCAACCCCAGCACTGGGTCCCCACCCAGCTGATGATGACCAACAGTGATCCTGTGCTGCTCTTCCCAGTGGATTTCCAAGGAGGATGTGCACAGTTTAGTTAAAAGCAACAGGCTGGAGCAGTGTGGGTGCTCTGCCAGCCTTCATCCTCCATCATCTCCATCATGTGCTGTCTCACTGACCACTGGAAAACTCCCCAGCTGGCCAGTGACTGAGGGAGTAGTTAGCAAGTTCATGTTCTGGCTGAAATTAAACAGTAATGAGAGTCCACTTCTGCAAACACCATGATTTGATAAGAATTAAAAGGCAAAGGAAACTCAAAAGGTTCAAGTTTCAGCTTCTCAGTTTCAAACATGGGCAATGGCCTCAATCTGCTGGGGCAGAGGTACAAGCTCTGTTTCACCTTTCCTGCAAAAAACCATTTCCCAGCCATGTCAGCTCTCATGGCTTCATTGCTGCTGCAAAAAAGAGACAGAGAAAAACCTGCAGATAGGCATCAGGACATCATTGTACTCCCTTATTCTCTTTACATCCCACATTTTCACACCAAACAACGACTTCCCCCACCTCCAACAGATGCTGCTTTCTGCAGAAAGGTGATTTAACTCCCCACTGAGGGAGAACACACTTTCTATGAGAAAGGTGGTGATGGGAAGGTTTGGGATTCTCCCCCAGGTGCCACCCAGCAAAGTGAGACAACAAAGAAGAGATGGCACAGGACAGCAGCAGGAAAGGCTGTGACACATCAGCTCCCTGTCAGACAAACCCAAAGGCTCAGTTCCCAGATACAGCCTCTAAAATCTGTGAAATCTTCATTTAGAGGAAGAAGTGGCATGAAAAGACGTGAGCCAGAATGACTCTGTAAGGACCAAAAAGTATGAGAAATGTATTTATGGATGCCCTCAGAAGAGATGCTCCTTCCAGAAAAAACATTTGCCGAAGCAGCAAGGGATGAGGATGGTTCTCCCAGACAAGATAAGGCCAGAGCTGGACCACATGATAGCAGAGCATCACTCAGTCCCTCTTCCTTCTGCAGTGGTAAGGCTGATCCTCTCCCAAACTCCTGAGTCTCTGAGCCCACAGGAGATCCAGGATGCCACCACACTCCCCTTCACCTTTCTGTGGGCACCTCTGCCCCTTTCCCATTGTCCAAGTGAACTGAAAGCAAATTCCAGCCTCATATACTTAAAATCTGTGCCTGACCACATATCTGAGAAGCAACAGCAAAAGAGATTTTTCCCATTTCTCTGTGCAAACACAGCCCTGCCCACTGCAGCTCTGCCACCAAGCAAGTGTCAGAAATCCTCCTGACAAAAACCCATTTCTCACTAATTGCTCTGTGCAAAAACATTTCTCTGCTGCAGCTCCTCTCCTGCACTCCAAGGCAGAGGTCTTTGCAGTTCAGCAATTTTCAGACACAGACACATCACTTTATCAAGCCCAGCTGAAAACCACCAGAAACCTGACCCAAAAGCCACCCACACTGAGCCTGGGTGGGACACAGCCAGCCTGTATCACCTGTGCTCAGCTCTGCCCCCATCCCAGAGCTCCCTGCAGGGATCTGGGCAAGGAGAGCACTAACAAGATTAGGGAATCAGTAATTTATCAGATTATGGAAGCCAGAGCTGGGCTGAGGGGGATAGAATACCCCTGGGAGCCAGTGTCACGCTCAGTCATGGCCAATAGCACTGCAAAGCTGTTCTGCAGGGATGGATTATCCTCCTGGAGAGCCTCTGCTGCCTCAGCTCCCCTCAGATCTCAACCCACTCCCATCACTCAGCCTCTTGCTCCTCCAAACCCTCACCATCACATCTCCAACCCTCCAATTCCCCCCTTGGCCATGAGTGCAGAAGGAAAACTTCAGGAATAGATTTTCCTCACCTTTGCAACTCCTGCAGACAAACTGACTACAGAAAAGGCTTCAAAGCTTTCAAAAGCATTTATTCCACTTCCATATTCTGGTGGGACTGCTTCTTTTTCCTTTAGAAAAGCTAAACCCATCCCACCTCCTGCTACCACATTTCCAAACACCAAAATAATCTAGCTGGAGGTGTCACAAAATCCATCTCAACATCCCCAAAACATCCTCCATAAAGGCTCAGGTAAAACAACAGAGAAATTAAAAACACGAAGAGATTGCAAAGCAAGAAGAGGCAACCCCCTGAGCCTTCAGCATCCCAAGGGTGAGGATGCAGCCTGAAAAATGAGCCCTCTGGGTGTGTGATTCCCTGGGGTTTTCTGTGTAGCTGCTGCCTGTGTTATGAGCACAGGGTTCTGCAGATGCTGTGTCAGGAGCAGAGCACTGATCTCATGCTTTGCTGGCATGAGAAATCCTGAGGATTGAATGTGAACAAGCTGGAGGCTGAAGTTTTGCTCTACATGGTGCTGGGGCTCAGTGCCTGGTGTACACTGAGGTACCTGAAGCACAGAGAGGAGCAGGGACCACTCAAGGAAAGGTGTTTGCAGCCCAAGGCTGGGCCAGGAGCTCCTGCTCAAGGCTGTAAAGCCTCTTTTGGCATCTCAGAGAATTCCATATTCAGCCCCAGGGACAGAGAACACCAAGTCCACTGATTTATCTGGAGGGAAAAGAATAAGTAATGAGAGGACAGACTGTCCTCTTGGATGACACCCAGCCCCACCAGTGAATATCTGAGAGTCCCTGAACACAACCCACAAAATCATAGCTAATCCTCCCCAACTTAAGACTGGGACTTATTTCTATGCCCCTCTGCCCACCTGCAAATCTAACACCATTTTATGGTTATATTTCAAACTGGTGAGTCAAAAGCCCTGGATTAAGTCCTCCTTCAACTTCAGTTTATTTGAGCTTACTCATCCTTAGAAGCTTCATTTTAACTCTCCTGGACAAAGCCTAAAGCAATGATAATCTAAATATTATGTTAACCATGCCAGATGAGGCTTTTGAATAGGAAAGCTCCAAAAAAGATACTTAAATTAACATCTTCAAAGACTAAGATATAGCAGGGACCTGGAGTGTTATCAGCAGGCAGTTCCCTGTGTCTAAAGCAGCCATGGGAACATTGCTAAGC
The DNA here is from genome assembly GCA_013398405.1 of Pheucticus melanocephalus. NCBI lineage: Eukaryota > Metazoa > Chordata > Aves > Passeriformes > Cardinalidae > Pheucticus > Pheucticus melanocephalus. Next base: position 7,197 of record VZSJ01005225.1, on the reverse strand, counting down.
ACAGATTTATTTCCCAGAACAGGCAATTGTTTTAGAGCATGAAACAAGTTGCTCCCTGAACTACGCAGGACAAAGGGAAACAAAGTAGGAAAATATTAGAAAGAGTAATAGTACAGCAAGACCTTGATCTGCTGATAAGCATGGTACAAAAATGCTCCCGATACCCAACTGGGCAGCAGTATCCAAATTCCTCAGGCTTCTTTACAGTATCAGCTCTCCAGCTCCGGAAGAACAAATAGCAGGGAAGATTTCTGAAGAGATGAAAATGGTACATTTTCAACAGCCAGAGATGATTACTCACAAAATAGCAACAGCACAGAGGTAACTGATTGCCTCCCAGGCAAAAGTCAAAGTCCTTGTATTGTAGCTATGAAAGGATACTGAGATCAAAGAGAAAAAGAAAAAAACTCTATTTTAGGCTGTCATGAGCAGAAAGGTCCTCCTAGCCCCTTGGCATCACCACATCCCAAGATACAACTGAAATCTTTCTTATGCTGCACGTGCTGAGATAACACAGCAAGGAGCAGCCCTTTAATTATTGCAGGAGCAGGGTGCAGCTCCTGCCCCAGCCCCAGCTGAATTTTGGCAGCATCCATGGCAAGAAAACACCACCAATCCTCACCACCACAGGCCAGGAGATCACAGTGATCACAGTGTGCCAGCACCACTCTGAAATCACAAATGAGATAAACCAAACGCTGAGCGAGGTGTTATTAACAACACTTAGCCATTGATTGCGTGTTACATCTTCAAGCACTTTACCAACATTAATTAATTAAGGTGTTTTCCATTTAATGTGGGAAGGAGACTGAAGCAAAAACACGAGGCTGAATGGACCAAACACCTGATGCAGCATGGCAAGGCATCACCAGACTTCAGTTTTCCACACAGATATTGCTCCAAACCAAACTGCTGAAAATACAGGTGTATTATATAGGTTGGATATTAGGAAAAAGTTTTTTATAGAAAGAGTGATAAAATTCTGGAATGGCTGCCTGGGGAGGTGGTGGAGCCCCCATCCCTGGGTGTGTTTAACAAAGCCTGGATGTGGCACTGGGTGCCAGGGTTTAGTTGAGGTACTGGAGCTGGGTTGGACTTGATGATCTTGAAGGTCTCTTCCAACCCTGTGATTCTGTGGGTTCTCAAGCCAAAAGCCCAGAGGTGCAGCCAGCATGGGCAGGGGTCACAGCTCAGCATGGACCCACCACAGCAATGCTCTGCTGCATCCCCTCTCATTACCAGCATCCCACCCCGGAGCACTGGGCATATCTCTGCTCACAATCAATTCAAGCAGTACAAATTCAAGCAGGGATTCCAACACGAGGGTGCTGACACACAGCTGCAGAGATGTTACCAGTGCTGCCTGTAATTGCTGTGCTAAAAGCTGGGGACATGAAGTATTGATTTCCACCCTGATCTGCATCCAAGTTTAGACAGAGGCTGCAGCCAAAATACTTCTCCCAGCTAACTCACTGGTTAAAAGAGATTGTCAGGGCTGAGAGGTTTGAATGATTAACACTCAGGCTCAGGACTGTAACAATGTACAAGTTCCATTCCTGCCTACCTACGCACACCCACCATCCTGCTCCCCCTCTTCGCAGAATTCTTTCAGTTTTGATTAAAATTACAGAAAAGAGGCCCTCAAAACACACCTTGCCATGGCAAAAATAGCACTTTGTAGCAGAAAAAAAGTCTCAGAGTGCACAAAAGGGGCAGAGTTATTACCTCCAGCTGTCTCAAGCTGCACCATAATTACACAAATAACACATCTGACATACTCAGTATTAATTACCAACTGAGAGTGGCACAGAGACACACATTCACCTCCTTCCATACAGCTTGGGACTGACCTGGAGCAGCTGCCTGCAACACTGACCGTGAGCTCCTGCCCACCACACTGAAGGAATTCTCCCCTGTCAGGGCTGGCAGGGCCTGGCACAGGGTGCCCGGAGCAGCTGTGGCTGCCCCATGACCCCTGCAAGTGTCCAAGGCCAGGCTGGATGGGGACTGGAGCACCCTGGGATAGTGGAAGATGTCCCTGCCTGTGGCAGGGGGTTGGAACTGGATGATCTTTACAGTCCCTTCCAAGCCAAACTGTTCTGGGATTCTGTAAGCAAAGGGACCTGATGATTCCACCACAGGCTTTTCCTCCTGGACCAAAGCAGACTCCAGCACACACCCACCTGCCACTGAGCACCACCAGCACAGCCCAAATCTGCACTTGCAGGCTGCCACCCTATTCCCCATCCTCCTGCCTGCCTTTAATACATTTGCATAAATCAAACAGCTTGGCAGCCCTCCTACTTAGGAGACACACAACAGCAGAGCTATTCAGAGATTCTTGTTTTCACCCCATCCTTCTGAACATCGTCTCAAAATCCTTGAGGAAAAGCATATGGCTCACTATAGATATCTTGGGCCTGTCTACACAAACACAGAGTGATGTAGGAGAGCATTTATGGCAGCATATAAACAATAGTACCAAACTTAGGGAGGAAACACAAAGCAGAGTGAATCTACTCGGTGGGTTTTGCAGAGATCAAGTACTCTCCCCCTTTTCCTCCCTAAGCATGACAGACAAAACACTCTTTAGATACAATTTTACACTGAACTGATTGACTTCTGTTACACCACCAGTGGCACAGGGCTGGATACATCACAGTTTTAATAACAGCTCATTAAATTCATGGGGAAAGACAAAGACTCATTCACAGCCACGAGGCCATGGAGTCACACCTTGCTGTGGCAGCGTCCTTTCTCCTGACTCCGTGTCATCAGCGTGCTGAGCCAAATTTCTCAGCTTACAGAGGGGGAAGATGGACCAAACCCTCCAGCAGCTTCAGCTGCAGGGACCACTCTCCCACCCAGCTCCTCCAGGGCCACTCTTCTCCCTTCCCCCATCACAGGGACCCCACAACTCCAAGCAGGTGTAATCCGAGTTATAAGCAGAAACACGCAGGCTTTGGGGAACTGAGCACATTTCTTTGGCACCTTTACAGGGCACCAACTGTTTTCCAGCATGCTGATAGTAAAGGAACACAAAGAGGAGTTTTTTTCATCACTCAACAGATTAGAAAATCTCTAAGGAAAACAAAAAAAGCCCTAACCTCAGAGAACACACCCCCCTGTCCCTTGCCAGGACACCCTGCAGAAATGTGCATCTCCCCACAAGTGTCCTGGAGAGGAAACGAAAGCAAACATTGAACACACACAGAAATCAGAGTGAGCACGAGCAGCTGAAGGGTTTTACCTGCTTGCCTGGCTGCAAGCCTGCATTTCCACATGCATGCCCTGTACATCGTGTCACCATCTGCATTCCTGATGCCCCTGCTCCGCAGGGGAGGATGGAGGCTGGTATGTCCTTCTGCCCTTTCAGCAGATTTTTATAAAAGCAAAGAGCCTCAGCAGCCTGGCTGTGGTGTACGGCAGAGAGTGGCTGAGATCATCCCAACCTCTGCACAGCATTTCAGAAAACCCCTGGCCACACAGGTAACTTCACTTCCTACATCCCCACAGCCACCAGGAAGCTCAGCCGGGTGAGTGGAATTCACACCCCACACCCCCACTACCCAAACAAGCTGGATGGAATAAAACCACTAATTAATCCCTCTAAGTCAGTTTGCTACGAACAACAACACACCGGTAATGCAATCCCATCAGTTCCAGCCATGGCAGGGGGGTTGAAACAAGATGATCTTTGTGATCCTGTACAACCCAAAGTGTTCTGTGATTCTGTAATTCCATGATTACATCCTGCCGGCAGCAGCTATGCCCCGCCAAACGCTATGCTAGCTTTAAAGAGCTTCACCAAAATGCGACTGTTATTTAAAATAGCGCCGAACCGCCCCACCAAGGGATACAGTAAATAAGTAACGAGTAAATAACAGGTACTGACGTTTTTATCACACAGGTGTAAATTCAGTTATCGGGAAAGGGGAGGGCTCGCACTATTTCTGTTCTGACATCAAGGCTGCTCGGGGTAAACTGTCATGCAAGCCTGTAATTATTGGGGAAATTTAAACCTTAAAACACAAAAGCATTCAAATAAAAACGTATCAGCGATGGCAACATACTTTGATTAACAGGAAACTCAATTTCAGCCTGGCGAGAGCACCACGAGTACTACAGGAGCGATTCGGGCTCAGTTCCTTAAGCACCACACAAAGTCTCTTCCCGCTCCCCCTGCACCCCGCTTTCCGGAGACAACTTTGGAGGGATGCGGGGGGCACAGGGGGCGTGTGCCTGGCACAGGGGGTGTGTGCCTGGCACAGGGGCTGTTCGAGCCTACCCTCACCCGTGCCGGGGGTGCCGGGGCTCGGGGTGGGCTCCGGGCGCGGACCGAGACCTGCAGCCCGGTCCGAGCCCCGCAGCCCGAGCCGGTCCGAGCCCCGCTGTCCGAGCCCCGGGCCCGGGGCTCCGTGCGGGGCCGGAGCGCGGATCGCGGATCACGGCGGTAACATGGCTGCTTTCCTACCGAATTACGAAACCGGCTGAGGGCGCGGGATTACCGGGGAGAGCCGGCCGGGGGGAACCTCGGGGCGGGCGCGGCGAGGGGATGGGAGCAGAGGGGGCGGTGATGGTGCCGGCAGGATGCGGGGGGCTGTGAGCATTTGGGGCGGGGGGTCCCTCCTCATGCCGGGGCTGCCGGAGCCGAGCGCGGCAGGGACGGACCCTGCTCCGAGCCCAGCGGGGAACCCGCAACGGGACGCGCCGGGCACCCCCAAAAATAAACAATGGACAATAACACCGAGCGGAGGCGGCGGCCGGGAGCGTCCCCCCGTGGCTGCCCGCAGCCCCCTCGCCCCCTGCCCGCGGCGGGACCCACCTTGAGCGCCGTGCGGGCCGTGCTCCATGGCCGGGTCGCTGCCCAGCTCGGCCAGGCGCCGGCCGGTGGCCGCCAGCTCGGCGCGCAGCGCCGTCACCTCCTGGCCCGCCGCCTGCAGCGCCCCGTCGATGCGCAGCGCCAGCTGCTTGTTGTCGTCCATCATGTGCAGGATTTTGGCCTGGGGGGAGGGAGGAAGAGGAGGAGAGAGAGAGAGAGAGAGAGGTGAGAGAGGGAGCGGCGGGGGGGG
>VZSJ01005224.1:115668-139568 GCA_013398405.1 Pheucticus melanocephalus | reverse complement strand
TTTTTTTTTCTTTTTACCAAAAAAGGAGAAAAAGTTCAACAAAGAGATTTCCAATGCAGGACCAGCAGTTCTGTCCTTCTGAGGATGAGGCATAAAGGATGTTCTGATCCTCAAATCTGGGAGTATTGCTCTTTAGGAAAACAAACTTTTATCTTTTAAGCATCCCCAGGCTGCAAATCCTCATAGCTGCAGCTGCAGCTTAAAATTTTAGTCCAGAAGGGCCTCTAAACACAAATAGGGCAAAATTAGGGAAACCACATGAAGAATGAGAATGGCTAAATCACTGCACTTTGGTCCCAGACAGCTGTTGACAGAATTTGGCTCATCCAGAGCAGAGTCAGGCTAATTAGGAAATATTGGCCAAAAAAAAAATATACCCTGAAGCATCAGGCTGAATATGGGATTTATCCATAAAATTACTCAGCTTCTCTTGTCAAAGTGGACTTGAAGAAACAATGTGCAAAGTTTGCTGGTTCTAGCCCTTATATAGAGTTGCTTTTTAATAAATTAGCAACTGGAAAATCTTAATGTTTGAGGGGATGGTTTATTATAGTGAAATATTTTAATTCTTGCTTTAACCAGAATGAAAAGATTTAAATGCTTTAAAGCAGTGCCATCTTCTGTCATTTTTATTTTGAATTTTCCATAGGGGTGCAGAGGAATCTCTTTCTGTTCCTTCTCTCTTCACTACTGATAAATTTTCCATATCTGCAGCTTCATCATTGATGTCTGTGAGATGTTATGGAGACAAATGTATGCTCCCTGTTTAGGGTATTTGACTTAATTACTTCTCTCCTTCCCTCCTCTCCTGAAATCTCCACTTCCCTCCCTCCATCTTTCATTGTTTCATTCCCTCTCTTGAAAATTACAGCCCGTGGTTTGTGTTAAATTCCCGAGGATAAGGAATTAATTAATTCCTTTAATTAATTCATTCATTCATTCCTTACTCCAATTTATCCATATTACAGAGCCCTTGGGGTGAGTGGGAGCATTCCCCAGAAACTGGCAAGGTGCATTCCTGTGCAGGACCAGAGCAGTCTCTGGGTGACTCAGAGCAGAGATTTTGGTCAATGTTACAGAGTTGTGGAATCATGGAATGGGTTGGGTTGGAAGGACTTGAAAAATCATCTCATTCCAACCCCCTGCCATGGACAGGGACACCTCCCTCTATCCCAGGTTGCTCCAAACCCTGTCCAGACTGGCCTTGGACACTTCCAGGGATCCAGGGGCAGCCACAGCTTCTCTGTGCAAACTTCACCACACAGCAGGACCAGGATAACTGAACACAGACCAAACCCCCTCACCCCAGCCATACAAAACCCACAGAAGTCACCCTCAGCGTGGGGTAGGAAGGATTTTACCCATCCCTGAGGCATCAAATGGAAGAACAACTTTCATCCTTCCCTCTCCCAGCCCAGCACCTCCTCCCCAGGGCAGGCACTCAGACATTCCCTGGGTATCTCTGGGAGGAGCAGCAGGAGGAAAGGGCAGTCTGCTGAGCTGTTTTGCAATCTGCTTATCTGTGGTGTTGGGGTGACATCACAGCTCAGCAGGCACCCAACCCTCTCGAGCGCAATTTTTGATCCAATGACATCCGTGTGAGTTAAAATTAGAACAGTCTGGGCAGAGACACTCAATCCTGTGGTCAGTCTTGAGGGTAAATGCTTGAAAACACTCTGGGCTGGAACGGGCTGAGCACCAGTTCCTATCTCATTAACATCAGGACAGGAAGTTACATCAATTCTTCCATTTTCCACTGCAGAAATCAGCCCTTGCACTAGAGGGGTGTTGACACAGGTTAGAAATGCAGCATTGGAAAGTATGTGTGAGTATCCTGTTTGAAACCACATGTGAGTGCAGAGGCTCATGTGAATCTGCATGGAGTGGAAAATTGCTCTGCCCTCACCCACAGGCACTTAAAAGCTTTAATGGGTGCTACTCCTCGCTGGCAGGGGCTGCACATGTCCACTCACCTTCCCAATAAATGCCCAATCCAAATCTGAGATTCAACCTGGCAATCTCCATCTTCTATAAATCTCCCTTTTCAACCCCCAGCACTAATCAATGAAATATTGCTGCTGTCACTGATAGAGGCTCATCACACACCAGGTGCCTCAATTAGATTTTAGGAATAAATTCTTCCCTGTGAGGGTGGGGAGGCCCTTGCACAGATTGCCCAGAGAAGCTGTGGCTGCCCCTGGATCCCTGGAAGTGTCCAAGGCCAGGTTGGGTGGGATTTGGAACAATCTGGGATAGTGGAAGACGTCCCTGCCCATAGCAGGAGGTTGGAATGAGAAGATCTTTAAGGTCCTAAGGTCCCTTCCCACCATTCTATAATTCTAAGATTTGCTAGTTTGATTTTGTGGTTTTTTTCCTTTTCTTAATTCACATACTTAATGGAATGTTTATGACTAAAATGCCCACTGGAGAAGAGAGACTTGTGGCAGAAACTGGAAATCCAGTGATGTGGTTTCAGCTCTTGCTGCAGACACGATTCAGGGCAAAACAGAGAGTGGTGCTTCTGTTCTGCTTCACTTGGCTGCTCAGGATGGTAAAGCTGAATATCTGCACCTATATAAGTGCAATATATATTTATTTACCTGTCCGCTGATCCACCTGTCCATCCATTATCCATCCATCCATCCATCCGTGGGCAATGTAGGCAGATCCATGCTCATGGAGAAACAACACAAACCCTGTAAACATGCTGTGCTTTGCAAAGGTGGGTGAAAACCACCCAAGGTACCATGGGGAGGTGATGATGAAGGTGTGCTCTTCCTCCCCTCCCAGGTGGCAGAGGGCATGGCCTACATTGAGCGCATGAACTTCATCCACCGGGACCTGAGGGCCGCCAACATCCTCGTGTCGGAGACGCTCTGCTGCAAAATCGCCGATTTCGGCCTGGCCAGGCTCATCGAGAACGAGTACCTGGCACAGGAAGGTGGGTGTCCTTCCCAGCACTGCCCTTATCTCCCACCCTCCTACTGAAGGGGTCTCTGGTGTTGAGATGACCCCAAGGTGTTAGAAAATCTCTTTTTCCCAGCCCTGAGACCGAAGAAGAAGGCAGAATTCCTTGGGTCTCGTTCTCAAGGTTATTTATTTGCTCTTATCTAATGCATTGTCTTTCTCTGATCTGCTGAGATCTGTCCAGTAGGTTGGTTGATGGCACACTGACCACCTTGGGGCACTGTTATCTTTTTATACTAATAATTGTGTGTACATTATTTACAATAACTTCCCAATACCTATCACCCATGTTAGACAGTGAGCTTCTTCTACTCTAAACCAATCCAAAAGTGCCACCATCACAGCAGAAGATGGAGGCCAAGAAGAAGAAGAAGGAGAAAGACTGGACACACCCAGATTCCTCCATCTTGCCTCCTGAACCCCCATTCTAAAAACCCCAAAAATCTATTTTCCACCCCGTGACAAACTATTATTCTACTTAAACTATCTTGACTTGTAATTCTTCATATAAAGGTTGGTAATTGTTTTTTCCATGGGTCAAGATCAAAGGCACAGGGGTCCAAGGTCTCTGAGCCCTTTGACAGGGTCTCAAGCCCTCCAGGGCAGCCAGAGGAATTACCTGGGTTCTGACAAAGACCTACCACCTATGTTAGACAGTTTGTCTCTACTCTAACCCAACCCAAAAGTGCCACCATCCCAGCAGAAGATGGAGGCTAAGAAGAAGTAGAAGAAGGACAGGGCACACCCAGATTCCTCCATCTTGCCTCCTGAACTCCCATTCTAATAACCCCAGAATTCTACATTTTCCCTGTGATAAATTCACTAACATTCTATTCAAACCCTTGTGGCTTGTAACTCCTTGCACAAAGGTAGTATTTTTTAACATGGGTTAAAATCGAAGCCACAGGTGTTTTTGACTCCATGCCAAGGTCTCTGAGCCTCCTGCCTGGGTCTTGAATCCTCCAGGACAGCCAGAGGAATATTCTGGATTCTGACATTCTGCCTCCAGGAATGCCAGGATACCAGGCTGGCATCAGGCAGAGGGCAGGAGAAACAGAAACATCCAAACCACCAGTCCTGGGAGAGGCAGCAAGGCTTGGGGACTTTAAAACCAACTGAAAATTGCAGGGGCAAATGGAAAACAACTCTTTTAGTTCTGTTTGGGAGAGTCCTGCTGCCCCTCCAGTTGTTTGCTGGAGAAATTTGACCTCTGCTAATGAAGGCTGCTGCCTGTGGCCAGGTTTTTGCAGGGATTTAGTTCAGAGGGAAGGAAATAACAGAGCTGGAGCCACAAATCTGGATCCAGCAGCAGCTTCCAGGTGTGCCAGGCAAACCAAACCCTGACCACATCAGGCCCCTTCCACAGCAGAGGGACCACATAGAAAACAATAAATCACAGAATCATGTAGTTTGGAAAAGACTTCTGAGATCATCCCTGTACTGAGCTCTGAGTCCGAAGTCAGGATGAGATCAAATAATTCAGATTGCAAAGGGACTCCACAGAGCATCAGGGAAAGCAGCATAAGTGACTGAAATTAAACAATTCAGTCAGGCATAAGTGACACTTACCAGAAGATTTTCAAATTTTGGAAATCTGTCCACTTCTAGAGTTGGGATGAGATAAAATTCCCCTTAAAATATACTCTGAGGAAAGGAAATTTAATAGTTTTTATGGGTTTTTTAATGAGATAAGAAGCATTTCTTTCAATTTCCTGTCCCCAAGATATTTTTTGATACAAATCATACCCATTTCAACATGCAAGACTATTTCAGAATAGTAAAAGATCCCAAATGTAATTTGGAAACTGCCATGAAGGGGAATTTTGACTTTGCTGCAAATTTTAAGGTGGTTTTATCCTTAAGAGAAGCTTTGATGAAATCAGTATAATTCTGTTAATAACCAAAGGAGCTTCTTTTCCAGCAGAAAGCAGCTCCCATCAGCATTTTTCCAGCTAGCTTTGCTCTGGAATAACACCTCCCCTCTACCTGCTTTGCACAATTCTCACTTCATATATTGCATTTCCCAGCCTTGTCACTCAGAGTGTGATGTGCAACAACTGAGGTGCTTATTTCACACCCTGTAGTTGGGTTTCCAGTCCTGGGAGGATGTGTATAAATAAAAATGTGGTTTCCTCTGCAGTGTAACATGATCAGTTCCCACTTATCAAGGTGGTTTTGCTGTTGGTTTTTTGGAGATTTTTTTAGATAAACTGAAATTGCAACCTTATGGTCATTGCTGTCCACAGTGGGTTAAGCATGAACTTGGTGGACAAAATAAAAAGGCATTTATTTTTGTTTTAATAAAACTATACAGCTTTAAGGACTGAGGAATTTATATTTGCTGTTGTATTTATGCACTTTTTCTAAAACAACCTCCTTCTAATAAGTGATTTCACAGAATCACAGAGTACCAGGTTGGAAAGAGACCTCAGGGGTCATCTGATACCATTTTTCTTGGCAAAAGCCAAAGAAATTTTATGCAGAATAAAATCCTACAGTTGTTGTCCCATAATAAATCTGCCAAATTGGTTCTGAATATTCCATCCAGCTCTGGGATGGAGCAGATCCAGAGGAAAATGTGCAGATAACCAAAGGGCAGGAGCCCCTCTCCTAGGAAGAACCACAAAATGATAATCAATAGTCCAAAAAAGGAATCAGGGATTGATTTGGGGGAATTCTTGTGCCTGTGACAGGTGAGGGAGATGCTCTAACTCCAGGAGTTATTTCCCTTTGTTTCCTTTGGGACAGGTGCCAAATTTCCCATCAAATGGACAGCTCCAGAGGCCATTAACTACGGGGTTTTCACCATCAAATCTGACGTGTGGTCATTCGGGATCCTCCTGACAGAGATCATCACCTTCGGCAGGATCCCCTATCCAGGTACAGGATTATTTATCCAGGTACAGGATCCCTTATCCAGGTACAGGATTATTTATCCAGGTACAGGATCTCTTTTCTGGGTACAGGATCCCTTATCCAGGTACAGGATTCCCTATCAGGATACAGGATTATTTATCCAGGTACAGGATCCCTTATCAGGGTATAGGATCCCTTTTCTGAGTACAGGATCCCTTATCCAGCTACAGGATTATTTATCCAGGTATAAGATTCTCTTATCTGGGTACAGGATTATTTATCCAGGTATAAGATTCTCTTATCTGGGTACATGATTATTTATCCAGGTATAGGATCCCTTATCCAGGTACAGGATCCCTTATCAAGGTACAGGATTATTTATCCAGGTAAAGGATCCCTTTTCTGGGTACAGGATCCCTTATCTAGGTACAGGATTGTTTATCCAGGTACAGAATCCCTTATCCAGGTACAGGATCCCTTATCTAGGTACAGGATTGTTTATCCAGGTACGGGACCCCTTTTCTGGGTACAGGATTTCTTATCCAGGTACAGAATCCCTTATCCAGGTACAGGATCCCTTATCCAGGTACAGGATCCATTATTCAGGTATGGGATCCCTTATCAGGTACAGGATTCCTTATCCAGATACAGGATTTCTTACCCAGGTATAGGATTCCTTATCCAGGTACAGGATTATTTATCCATGAACAGCATTCCTTATCCAAGTACAGCATCCCTTATCAGGGTACAGGATCCCTTATCCAAGTCCAGGATCCTTTGTCTAGGTATAGGATCCCTTATCCAGGTATAGGATCCCTTATGCAGGTATAGGATTATTTATCCAGGTACAGGATTCCTTATCAGGTACAGGATCCCTTATCTAGGTTCAGGATTATTCATCCAGGTACAGGATCTCTTTTCTAGGTACAGGATTATTTATCCAGGTACAGGATTCCCTTATCTGGGTACAAGATTATTTATCCAGGTACAGGATTCCCTATCAGGATACAGGATCCCTTATCAGGTACAGGATTCCTTATCCAGGTGCAGGGTGCTGGGAATGCAGGATGAGTGTCCAGGCACTTCCAAGGATCCAGTGCTGCTCTAGGCCTGGAGGCACTCACTGAGGTGTGCCCAGACACACCCAGCTCTCTCAGAATCACAGAATTGCTTAAGTTGCAAAAGGCCTCTAAATTGAATTAACCCAGCACTGCCAAGGCCACCACAGCCCCATGTCCCCAGGTGCCACATTTACACATCTGGTAAATCCCTCCAGGGATGGGGACTCCACCACTGCTCTGGGCAGCTGTGCCAGGGCTGGACAACCTTTTCCATGAAGAAATTATTTCTAATACCTGATCAAAATGTCCCTTGGTACAACCTGAAGCCATTTCTTCTTATCTGAGAGAAGAGCCCGACGCCCTGGCTGTCCCCTCCTGTCAGGGAGTTGTGCAGAGCCACAAGGTCCCCCCTGAGCCTCCTTTTCTCCAGGCTGAGCCCCTTTCCCAGCTCCCTCAGCCCCTCTGGTGCTCCAGCCCCTTCCCCAGCTCCATTCCCTTCCCTGGACACGCTCCAGCCCCTCAATGTCCCTCTTGTCACAAGAGCTCCTTCAAGCTGGCTTTCCTTCCCTCAGTTATCCCTGTGCAAAGCCAAACTTAGAGAGGGGAATCAGGGAGGGGACAGAAGCATGGAGAGGAAGCACAACCCTGAGGAAAGGTTTCCAGAATTCAGGAATTCCAGATTCAGGAACCACCTCAGCCCCTCCAGCACTGCCTGCGTGTGAACTTCGGGAAGCACCGACCTTCCCCGCTATCCTGGCTGCTGAATAACTCCTGCTGGGCTGTGTTCTGTGCTTCCCCCCCAGGAATGACCAACCCCGAGGTGATCCGCAACCTGGAGCGGGGTTACCGCATGCCCTGCCCGGAGTCGTGTCCCGGGGAGCTCTACAGCATCATCCTCAAGTGCTGGCGCAGCAACCCCGAGGAGCGCCCCACCTTCGAGTACCTGCAGTCGGTGCTCGAGGATTTCTACACCTCCACGGAGAAGCAGTACGAGCCCGAGCCGCAGCAATGAGCAGCCACCGCAGGGACAGCGCTGCACGACAGCCACCACCCGCCGGTGGCTCGGGTTTCCCTTCCTCCCATCCGCGCACGGAGATGGGGAATGAGGAGAGACACGAGGGAGGAGGATGCTGCCGGCTCTGTGGCTGTCGCAAAGACTGCAGAGGTGGCTCTGAGAGGTGGCACAGGGCTGTGCCCACCTGGCAGGCATCACCTCTGGCACGAAGGACAGAAAACCCCTTCGCGACCCACCTGGATAGAGAAAAGCCCCTCGGCCCCACAGCTGCAGCTCCGGGAAGAGGGGTCCGTGGCCAGGGTGGTGGTGTGGGGGTGAAGAATCACTGCTGGCGATGCTGCACCCCCTCCGTGCCGCGGGTGTCCTGTCCGCACCTCCTCGGGCCACACCTGCCGGGTGATGCCCCCTCTCTGCCTCAAATCAGTAATAAAAAACTGGATACGAGGATTTCCCGCTTTTTTATGGAGGTGTCAAGGTGTGAGCGAGTCCCTGGAGGAGAAGGGAGAGGCCGGGGGGCTCCCCGGGCAGAGCGGGGTGAGGATGCTGGGGTGGTACCCGGGGAGGGAATGCGGGGATGCCCGAGGAGAGATGTTCGTGGTGTGGCCACGAGATGTCCCTCCTTCCCAGCGAATCTGGATGGCTCTTGGGCAGTAAAAACTCATGTAAAAAAAAAAAATCAGAAATAAAACCCTTCCCCGCTTGGCTGAGCCTTCGCTGCACAAGCTCCCGGTGCAAGAGCACGGCAGGTGCCGCTCTGCACCCAGCCCGGGAGGGCTCAAATGCAATTTCCCCCGTTTCTGGTGGATCTCCAACCCGGGGGGATGCCCAAAAGGGGCTTCAGGCTGGTCTCCAGTCAGGAGTCTCACTGGGCTGAGGAGTGGAGGGCAAAGGAAAAGGGCGCAGATGGCACACGGGAGGAGGGTGAGGAGCGCAGGAGTGAGCTCCAGGCTGGGGAACGCTCCAGAACCATCTCCCCAGGGTGTTTCACCTGCTGTTCTCTCCTCAGCGAAGTAGATTTTGAGTCCAGCTGTAGAGGGTGCATTTCACAGTGGAATAGGGAAGATGTGGGAAAGAAACAGCTGAGATGGAAAGAGAAATATCCGGTAGAACTTAAAATATTCAAATGGGGTTTGTAAGAAAGATAGGGACAGACTTTTTGCCAGGATCTGTTGTGATGGAACAAGAGGTGATTTTTTAAACTAACATAGGATAGATTTAGACCAGATATAAGGAAGATTTTTTTTTTTAGAATGAGGGTGGAGAGGCCCTGGCACAGGGTGCCCAGAGAAGCTGTGGCTGCCCCTGGATCCCTGGAAGTACCCAAGGCCAGGCTGGATGGGGCTTGGAGCAGCCTGGGATAGTGGAATATGTCCCTGCCCATGGCAGGGGGTTTAGAATGAAATGATCCTTAAGATCCTTCCAACCTAAACCATTCCATGGTTCTATGTCATGTGTATCAGAAAAAGCACCCAACCAAGCCCAAGCCATGACACAGAATTATTGTTCATGCCGCTGCTGCACAAGGGCCTGGGAGAAAAAGGAGCTGTCCCCCTGAGGGGGAAAGGAGGATTTAATAACAATAAATGATCTCCCAGAATAAGAAAGAAGGGAACTGGCTGAGATGAGCCAGTCTCAGAAATGTTAGATGTAGTGCAGAAACCCTAAGGTGTCTGGGATTTTTCCATAGGGATGATGGATGGAGGTCTATGGGAGACCTGCATCCCTCTAGGGCTGCACTGGAGCTGGGTGGAGAACCTTGGGCTGTGGAAAAGATCCCCATCCTCACAACCTGAACCCTGTGAACTCAAGGCTAGTACGTCCTAAAAACAATTTAAGATTAATCAGGGTCGGTCCAGTTCCTTTGTGGTTCCCAAGGGACGAGTCACATGTGCTATAATTACACAAATCCCTTTTTAAACCACAGGGGGGGAACAGTCATTTATTCAATAACTTCATTGGAGTTGAAGGAGAAGTCTTTCCCCTTGTTTGAACTCCAACTTGGTCTCTACCAGATACCAGGAACTCCATGCAGAACCAGCAGATTCCTGTTAATGAGATGATAGTCAGGAAATAAATACAGATGAAAGCTGTTTGACTCCTTGGCTGTTAATATTTTATTGAAGTGAATGCTGTGCATGATTTGTGCTGGAGCAAAGCAGGAAGAAGGGCTGCAGGGTGTCTGCTGAGCACTTGTACATTGCATTATCGCCCAAGGCCAAAGTGTCAAGTGTTGTGGCTCAAATTAGAAAGGAAATGGATATTTTTATGGCCAGTTGCAGCACGTGGCCAAGCCCAGGGTGAACATAACAAGAGGCTGTGGGCTGAGCTTCCTCTGCACTGGACACCACGGTCCTTTTTGTTCTTGCTGAACAATCATGTTAAATTTGTTCCCTGGGGCAGACCTGGCTCCATGAAGCTGCTGGAAACTCTTCCCTTGCTGTGGGGAGCAGGCTGGGGCTGTGCCACCAAGCTGAGCCTCTCCAGGGGATGGAGGGAGAGCGTGAGCTCCCTGAGCAGCCATGGTTTTACAAAGCATCCACAGTTTTACAAAACACCCATCAAAACTGCTGGGAAATTGGCCCTGCAGCTCCTCCACCACTGCTGGGCAGAAAAGGACCTGCCCTCCTGAGCATGGACATCAGGGGGTGCAGCCACAATCCCAGGTGAGGAGTGGGGTGCTGCATCTGTGACGTCCAGCCCAGGATGTCCCCAATGCCTTCAGAAAGCTCTGGAAAATCCCTTTTGTCCCCATACCAACCTGGCAGCTTAAGAGGTGTCTCTTCACATGGGTGAGCTCCAGCCAGAGGCTCACAGGGGAGATCTTGGAGCAGGAGGAAGGTGATAAAAATGATCCAGGCCGTCAAATTCAACCTGCCCAAGAAGAACTTGCTGGGCTGTGCAAAGGTATTTCACAAGATATGTGTCAATTCCTGCCACAGACAGAGCATGAACCCCTGAATGGCCCAGACGAGGATTAAAAAGGTTATCAAGTGATGTGCATCCTGCATAATATCCAAGATCATCCTTTCATTTCTTCCCTGGGTGCCACTGGAATGGTATTTCCAGTTCTCACACAGAAAGATTCAGTCCTCCACTGTTGGTCTTTGCTTTCCTGTGTAGCCTTGGTTCTGTCACTGCATCCCCATCTTCTGTCTGAAATGTCATCTCTGTGGGTAATGTCTGGTCTTGTGCTGAGCTCCTTGTCATTAACACCCTGTTTACAAGTGGTTTGAGGCTTTGGAGAGAAGGTTTTTGTGGTATTTCTCAGTTCTTCACCTTGCAGATGTAGAAATAGCTCTGCCTGCAATGTAAAACCTTCCCTGAGCAATGGCTGTGCCCTGTGACACCTTGGCAAAGTGGGGAGTGCATCTGGAAACTCGGAGCCAGGGCCAGCAGGGGAGATTGGCATGGAAAAATCAGCAGGTGCTGAGGGGAGAGAGGAGGGAGAGCAGAGGAAAGCCAGTGAGAGGGCAGGGCTGGGGGGAGCTGCAGCACTGGGTGGTTTTCCTGCTGTCTCTATGAAAGGTGTGAGCTCCAGCTCTTCTCAGAACCCAGACCCTCCCAGCACTGTGGATTTTCTCGTGTCTAATCAAAGATTCAGCACAGCAAACACTCCATCTGCAACTGGACCCTGGAGCTGTGAGATGGGCTTGGTCAGCTGGGGTAAAGCAAGAGCAAAGCAGCATCAAAGTCACAGAGCCAGGGAATCACAGAATGCTTTGGGATAGAAGGAACCTGAAAGTTAATCCTGATCTCACTCCTTGCCATGGGCAGGGACACCTTCCACCATCCCAGGTTGCTCCAAGCCCTGTCCAGCCTGGCCTTGGACACTTCCAGGGATCCAGGGGCAGCCACAGCTTCTTCACAGACAAGAATCTCTTCCTAAAACCTAATTGAAATCCATACTCCTTCAGCTTAAAGCCATTGTCCCACCTCCTGGGAGATGGGATTTTATTTCAATGCCTCCCCATGCTGGGCTCTTGTTTGGAGCAGGACAGCACTGGCTGCTCACCCACAGGCACACTGCCACATTCCAGGAGCTCAGGATCTCTCCCAAGGGGACAAAGGGAGGGTCCAAGTGTCTCCACCTGCTCTGTGCAGAGCAGGCTGCCTGGAGCTTGCCTTGCTGGCCCTGCAAATGGAGGCTGCCAGGGAAGGGAGGTGGTGAGGAGCCCTCACCTTGCTCTGTTTTACCTCCACCCACACACAGCGGGGTAAATATTCCCTGGCAAACACTGCAGAGCAAACAAGGGCATCAGTGCCCTGCCAGGCTGGGCTCTGGGCTCTGAGCTGCTCCACCAAAGGGAACAAGGATCACTTTTTCCACAAGGGCCCCCTCCCTGGCCAGGCTGCTCAGCAGCCAAGGGAGAATTCACCCAGCTTGCTTCTCTGAGGGGTCGTGGTTCAGAGCATCCCCAAGGGTGGTGACACTCCAGGCTGGCTCTGAAAAGCATCTGTGGCATCCCTGAGCACCCCTAACCAAGGAGAAACTGGATCTGTGAGGGTGTGAGGGTGGCAGAGAGCACAGATGTGTCCCAGGTGGGAAGCAGAGACAGAACCTGCAGCAAATCAGCCCAAGGAAATTCCTCTCCATCCCCACTGGCTGCTCAGGGCAGCATTCCACCTCTGCCAGGAGCCAGGAAAACCCTCCAGGGATAACAGGGCTCTGGGGAAGCATTTTCCTTGGTCACTCAGCTGCCCCACAGAGGTTTGTGTTGGGTTGCAGGCAAAGGGCTGGGGCTGTTTCTGGAGGATTGCTCATCCCTCAGGGGGCTGAGCCAGGTGTTACAGCACCATCCCTGCCTTGGAGAGTCTCTAAATCACTGATTTCCTTGTTCTGCTCTCCCAGGGCTCATTGCTGCACCCTTCCCTATGACATTTGGGGTTACCCACCACTGCAGGCAGGCTGTGACCTGCCGTGGGTTCTCCTTTCCTAGGCTGCTTCCAGACCTCCTTTCTGCAGGGTTTCCTCCTCCCTTAATCTGTCCAAGGTCACTCCCAGCTAAAATTAGCAGTTTATCCAGCATTGGAGAGAAGGGAAGGCCAACTACTCTGGCCTGTTCACCATCCTGGGAGCTGGCAATAGGAGATCCAGCTCTGACTCCCCTTGGAGAGGATGGAGAGATCCAGCTCTGACTCCCCTTGGAGAGGATGGAGAGATCCAGCTCTGACTCCCCTTGGAGATGAGGATGGCCTTGCCATCCTCATGGTCACTGAAAAAGGATTTGTAACCAGCTTGTTCTCTTGCCTTAAATCTGAGCTACAGGTCTCTGACAGCAAAGCAGGAGGAAGGAACATCTCCCTGGAGCCACCAATCCCTGCCAGATGTCACCCTGATTGTACCAGAGCCAGACATCATTGTCTCTGTGAGAGATTCCCCAGGAATCTCTGCAGGACATTCCCCTGAGCCTTTCAAGTGTATATTTAACTCATCCTCACCTGAACCTTCTTTCTGACCTTACCTTTCCTCTTTTCTTTCAAGGGCAGGCTGAAGCCACAGGGTGGAGACAGTGGAAAGGCAGCTGTGGCAGGCTGGTGGGAGTTTTCTGTGTTCAGCCCACTGCCCTGGGCTGGGGGTGCTCAGGGTCATGACCAGAAATTGGAGTTTAAAGCATATTGGTGTCTGGGAGTGAGGACACTGCTGGAAATGAGGTAACAGCCTGCCCAGGCCAGTGGTTGAATCACCATCCCTGGAGGGATGAAAAGCCATGTGGATGTGGCACTTGGGGACATGGGTGAGTGGTGGCCTTGGCAGTGCTGAGGGATGGTTGGACTTGATGATCCCAGGGGGCTTTTCCAGCCTAAAGGATTCCATAACCACAGGGAGCCTCCAAGCCTTGACTGGGGATTGTGCTCTGGCAAGCAGGGGGGTTTTCAGCTGCTCTGAACCAGTGAATGTGAGAGGCTTTACCCCTGGTTTCTTATCCAGATGAAACCTCCAGAACCACTGGCCTGTCCCACCCAGGAGACCAGAAATTAATATCACACCTTGCCTCTCCCATCTGCATCTGACCAACTTCCATAAAATCACAGAATCACGGAATGGTTTGGGTTGGAAGACATCCCAAAGATCATCCAGTTCCAGCCTCCCTGGACAGGGACACCTTCACTAGACTTTGTCACCTTCAAACAAGGACCTCAGGGGCCTTCCTTTGGCAGGACAAGCACTGTCAAGGCTGCTCTGGCTGGTGTTGACTCTTCAGTACCTTAAACTTTGGCATCTACTCAGTACAGCTGTGCTTGTAAACAAAAAATCACCAGTTCTTTCCCCTGGTCCTGAGGTCAGTTGGTCTGCTCTAGCCATGTCCATGCTATTAAACTCTCTCAACCATCCAAAACAGTGTGGACAGATCCAAAATATATTTTGGGAGTTGTTCTTGATGCGTGCTGTCTCCAGTCTGATGCCCAGGTATTGTTTGGATTTTTAATACTTTCTGTGAGGAGCAGGTAAAGAATTCAGCAGTGCAGATGATCAGATTCCTGGCTGGGTTGAATTTAATACCCCAGACACAAATGATAAACACAAATTTGCCTGAAATCACCAGCGCTGATGGACAGAGCCACCTCTCTCCATGGGCCAACACCACAGAGGACATCAATCCACCCAGCTGGTCAGACTGGAAAAAGCCACCTCTGACATCCATGGGCTGGCAAATGTTTATCCCAGGTGTTTAGATGCTCCTGTAGGTTCCCAGCCCTGTCTCTACATGGGCCAGGAGCCCTCTGCATCTCCAGATCTCCCCCCTTGGGCTGTGCAGCATCTCCCCACAGCTCCCCTGGCACTGTAGGTGGTCCTCCAGCCCCACCGCACGGTCGCTTCCCCCTGATAACTCCAGGGTCTCCAGGGTCACCCCAAGGGCACTGAGGGGACATGTATCAACCAGCCCCGACACGCTGCACTCCAGGAGTAGCTGTGTTTAGAGCCAGGGACTCTCTGATCTTCAATAACCTGGCAGCAGCTTGTAAACAGAGCGTTTGACGTGATAGCATCCTCCGTGAGCAATTTACACCCTTCCCCCCCAGCCCCCTGCCCTCTCCTCACTCCCACTTTGGCTGCTCAGAGCCAAAATTGCTGGGAGAGGCTCAGCCTGTGGCTGAGTGTTGGATGCAGTGGGCTGGGGAGTCGGGGAAGGCTGCAGGGGTGGGAGCACTGGTTTGTGTGTGTGCTCTGTGTGCACAGTTTGGGTGTGTGGTGCTACAGAAGGTGTTTCTAAAATATTGCCTTGCTTTGTCTCTTACGGATTTGAGCTAGAAAGAGTGGGACAGTGGGACACTGCAAAGCCTTTGGCATGGACCAACAACATCCCAGCCCCAAGGGGGGCATGAAAATATAAAGCCATTTGTTGGGAATAAAGCAACACCCAGCAGGCTGGTGATCTAAATTCACCTTCTGTTTCATAGAACATTGAATAGTTTGAGCCATAATGAACTGTAAAGATCAACTTGTTCCACTATTCCCAGGATGCTCCAAGCAACCAACCTGGCCTTGGACACTTCCAGGGATCCAGAGGCAGCCACAGCTTCTCTGGGTACCCTGTGCCAGGGCCTCCCCACCCTCACAGCCAGGAATTCCTTCCCAATATCCCATCCATCCCTGCCCTCTGGCAGTATGAAGCCATTCCCTGTGTCCTATCCCTCCATCCCTTGTCCCAAACCCCTCCCCAGCTTCCCACCCTCACCTCCTTGTACACAAGTAAGGAAGGCCTGAGCCCTGGGGATGGACTGTGTTTTACTCCGAGGGGCTCTCTTGGCCTTGTCCCACTTGGATGCAAAAGGAAGGAACATTGGGATAATTCATTGCAGGGGAAATGCCCAACCAATGTCTGCTCTGAAACAGAAGGAGGCCAACAGGATGGATGAAGGGAAAGGGGATGAACCCATTTCTCTGTCTCTCCTAGAAACATGGAAAAATCCCTTTGAAGTTCCATCTCCAAACTCTCCATCCTGCTTAGTCTGGCACAGGTCTGGCTTGGCCTGGGTAGCACTGATCAAGGTGGGTCCCAGGCACAGTTTTGTGGTTTTTATGAGCCAGACACCATTCCCAAATTCCCAATAATCATTGTGAGCATTCCCAATAATCATTGTGAGCCTGGTCATCCTTTTCTGAAGGTGAAGAGAGCTTAATAGGATGGACCCAACCCATGCTGCAGCACCAGAGGGCCCTTCCACCTGAGAGAAAATAAAATGAGAAAGCAGGAGAAACCAAAGAGCTCTACAGAACAGCTCCTCTTCCACGGGTAAAGCAGCAGGTGAAGGCCACAGGACAGAGCCCAGCTGTGCTGACTACTTCAACACAATCTCCCATGAAATCTCTGCCGTCAGCCCCACTCCTCCTCCTCCTCCTCCTCCTCTTTCTTGGAGCAGGACGGCAAAACAACCCTGCCGCATCCCTGCTGGCCGTGGAGCCGCTCAAGGTGACAGTCCCTGCACATCTGTGCCTGTCCCCCCGGGCACCCCTGGCCTCCCTGGGGAATGTTCTGTCCCCAGCAGCAGCGGGAGCGTCACGGGGGAGCGCCTACGTCAGGCTCTGCTGCCACCGAGGCCTTGACTCCTGCTGGGAACAGGAAGGGCTGTGCTGGCACAGCAGTGTGGAACAACGGGGTTTGGTGGGGGAGATGAAACAGGAAGGCTTTATAAATATGATTGCCTGGCAAAAGATTTTGAGAATATGAAAACTATAAGTGAGATTGAAATGAAAGCAAGCTTTGAGATCCCTTAGTTACTGAACGCCTGGAAAACAATGGCATGGCCAGCTGAAGGTAATCCCCTTTTGATGGAACAATACCCTCTGCTTGCAGACAGGTCCAAGGGGCAGAGCAGACCCTACAGCTTGGCAGAAGGGGTCCAAAGAGGAGTTTTTAGGGTTTGAAATGTAACACAGTATGGTAATGTAATGATTCTTATAGGCTGTATGTAAATGCTATAGGATTTGTATATTGTACTAGATTGGCTAGTGAGAATTAGAATATTCAGCACAGAAGAAGATTTATTGTATTGTAACAGGAACTTTGCTCTCTTTACTCTTCCTTTCTTTCTTATCCTCCTTTACTCTGTCTCTCTCATCCTCTTCACCACGCTCTTGCCTTCTCTCTCTTTCCCACTCTCTTTACTTCTCTTGGGCCTGCTCTGAGCTGTGGCTGCAGCTCCCAGCAGGGCCCTGCACCCAGGCCCTTTGCAATAAACCCCAAGTCCCGGGACCTGGCTGCAGAGATCTCTCATCTCCATCCATCCCCACCGTCCTACTCCCTTTGCTCCTATACGGGTTGTGGCATGGAATACTCCAGTCCATGTCCCTGAGCTGGTGGCTCCAGGGTGGAGCAGGACCTGGTGGTCACCAAGAGAAATCTGAGCCTCTCAAAATCCCTCACTGCCCTGTGCATCCAGCAGAGGAAAGGTCCAAACCCACCTACAAACACCCCACATCTGACAGTCAGCCCTCTAAGGCTCCTCACACAACACCCAACCCACACTCAGCAAGAAAACAACAGAATGTGGGTAAAATACAAAATCCAGTCTGCCCAGAAATGTTTCTTCCTGCTCCTTCACCTCCTCCTGCTGTTTCAGGAGATGTCTCCATATCTGCCTGGTTTTCAGCTGCCTTTTTTCAGCACAAGCCAAGAGCAAGAGAGGTTGGCTGCCACTCATCTGCTGCTGCTGAGGGGATTTGGGTAGGTAAGAAACTGTTTGGCACCAGGGTTGACATGAACAGCTCAGGCTATTTAAAAAGGGTGATTTAATCAGCAGAGGCATTTCTGCCCAGCTCCCTGCACAGTACATTTGGCATTTTGCTGGAATCAGACCAAGGTGTTTAATCAGGAGCAGCGAGGAAGGGAAGGAAAGGGCAAAGCAGATGTGGGTGCAGATGAAGGAAAAAAGAGAGGCTTCCAAGGCTCTTCCATAAAGAAAAGCAAGGAAGAGAAAACAGAGTTAAAAATAATATCATGGCATGTTCTGGGCAGAGATACCAGCACCCTAGGAAAAATATAGGCCTTTATATTTTGCCAAGAGGGAAATAAAAGGGAGGATGAGGGAGGATGCTGAGGCTGTTCTTTGATTTGAAAACGAAACAAGGCCAAGGAGTAGAGACAGTCACTGGCATTTGTCAACAGAATCTGCATTTTACTGCTAAATCTAAAGCAAACTGGGCTTGAAACATGCCAAGTGCAGGAATTTGCTCAGAGGAAGAAGGGTCAGACCCAACCCTGTGCCACTAAATGTTGCCTTCATAGTTTTATAGGAAATCTGTGCAAATCCCTGGATGGGGTGAATGGAATTAGTGTGAATTCTGCTTTTTTGCTTTCAGTGGTTTCTGGTTCAGTCCCTCCTGCTGTCAAGAACAGCCATCATCATCTAAGCATGAAGGGCCAAAGTCATCCAAGAATTAAGTAGTGACTCTCCATCATTTGAGAGGGAGTTAGGTACATGCATTCCTTTAAGGAGCTAACCATAAAGGCTTGTCTGGAAAGACTTTTTCACCATTTTAACTTTATCTCTTCAAGACAGCTCTGGGTTTTGTCTCAGCTGGCTGAAATTTTTCATGACCATCATTAATTCACTCAAAAATGCAGGTTTTGGCAGATCAAGTCTCTTTGCAAGTTCAGGCCAAATTTGGCAAGTTCAGCCAAAAAAAAAAAAAACCAACAAAAACAACAAAACCAAAAACAGAGAAAACTTCGATGCATTTTGCCCTGAGTTTCAAAATGACTGAACAATGCCAATTATCCCAGCCTTTCTTCTAATGACTTTCATGGATTCCCATTTCTTTCCCACTGCAATCATAAGAGGAAGCATTGCAGCCAAGACAGCTAAAACTCTGGCTCTGTGTCCACTGACATGTCGACAACAGGGAACACCAGAGCATTTCTCTCTCTGGTTGGCAGCTTCTCCCCAAGCAGCTCTTTGGAAGAGGGGTCCCAGTTTCTGGTGCTTTTCCCAGACTGAACTTACTCATTATGGCTTTGTAAACGAGGAACAAGTGCAGGCATGGACTGAACAGCACAGCTTGGAGAAGCTGAAGGTCTCTGAAAATCTGGGAGAAATGAGCAGAACAGGTGTGCAAGGTAATTTCTGGTTTGGCCCAGAATGAGAAATAAAGGATGTGGCTGCACCACAACTAAAGACAACTTTTGAAATTCTCTTCAGGAGAAATTGTAACAAATATTTCTTTGCCTGGTGAATTGAATCACTCAGCTCAGTTCACTGATACAACATTGGCTCCCACAGCAAAATCTTAAGTTGGGAAGTGCTGAGCCACTGGGGTCTGCACAAACTGCTGGTTGTCTTTCAAGAAAACCTGAACACCCTGAGGTCCTAAATAGCTGCAGAAATTAAGGAAAAGCCATTAAAGGTGGTCCCACAGGGATTCTTCACTCATTTCAGCTTACAACAGCTGTGTGGACAGCCCTATATCAGCTCTCTGGTCCATAAATGTTGATTCTGGTCCATTCTCAAGCATCCTTTGCTGCAGAGACACAAAATCTGCCATGCCAACTCACGGATCTACATGAATTTTCAGAGTGCTCCTCCAAAGGATGATCAGAAGACAGGCTGGGTCACATGAATGGGCTTTGTTGGACAGCACAAATATCACTCCCAGATAAATGGGAGCATAGCACTCAGCACGCAGCATCAGAGCCAAAGGATCCCAAGAAATTATCAAAGATGTTTTTAGGCATCTGAATTCATTGTAGTCCCCTGGCTCCACAGTCAGTGGAGCTTGGAAAACTGGATGGTGATGTCTGCTTTAACATGAGCTGAATCCTTCCAGGGTCTGCTGAGGGTCTGGGTGACACCTCCAGTGCCCATCACAGGACATATTCGACAGCCAAAAAGGGGCTGGAAAATCACTTTGCTGAGATATTTTCCATGCAAAAGCAATAAATGATTAAATCTCATCCTTCACTTGGAGTCTGATCTGGAGGAGGTGTTGAGATGTGTAGGAGCCTTGAGATTTGAGGGAATCTTTGCAGCACTGGGTCTCACTTGGAGGAAATGGAAAATCCTGGTGGAAGTTTCTGTGCTCATTACACGGTTGTGGCATAGAACAACTTGTGACAACAAAGTGACCAAAATCCCTGCTGAAATCTTCACCTTTTGGTGCCTCCACCCTGCAAACTCTATTTCTAACTGCCATAGGTGCTTTGGGGGAATTCCTTGGTTTGGGTGGATTTCTGTGCTCCAGGAGGGTTAAAGGGACAACCAGCTCCTGATTCGCTCTGGAGGAGCAGCGTCCATTGCAATCAACCCTCGGTCACAAGACACAGGAAGAGCACTGAACCCTGGGGTAAATGAGGAAAATTTGGATGTTAAAAATGTGGAGGGACTGCCAGGAAACACTGGGAGGATATCTGAAAGGCAGCAGGGGAAATGAGATGGAAGCAAGGTCTAACTTAGGGATAAACTCTCCAATTTGCATTTATTAATTTATTATCCTCATCCCCCACCCTGCCTTTGCTTTGGCCATTTTTAGATCCAGAACCTTTTTTTAGGCTCCCAAATATTCAGGATTGCTTTCATATTTACTCCAGCCATGCAGAGGTAAATGATCCTGTGGGATTTGCTGCCTGTCCAGACACCAGATGTAAATCTGCACAACAGATACATACACAGCTCCATTGTTTCCAAATCCACATCTAGGGACTTCCTCCAGCTGGGGGAAAGCTGACTTTCTCCTGGCATTTCAGATCTTCTCCCTGGACCAAATTCCCCGAGATAGGGGATCTGCAAAACACACAGTTGAGCCCCAGAAATGTTTTTTCAAGATGTTCCTTCAGGTCAGGATTTGCTAATCACAATCACCTTGCATGAATGGTGACAAAATTTTAGTAGGGCTTGTTGTGACATAGAATGATGATTTTAAACTAAAAGAGGCTGTATTTTGACTAAATATAAGGAAGAAATTTTCTACAGTGAGGGTGGTGAGGCCCTGGCACAGGTTGCCCAGAGAAGCTGTGGCTGCCCCTGGATCCCTGGAAGTGCCCAAGGCCAGGTTGGATGGGGCTTGGAGCAACCTGGAACAGTGGAAGCTGTCCCAGTTTACTGAGAGAAGACTGGACTAGCTGACCATTAAATGTCCCTTCCAACCCAAACTTTTCCATGATTCCTTGTGCAAATCCCAGAAGATCACAAGAGAGGGGAGTCTGTGCCTATAAATCAGACTCCAGCTCCATCCCCACCCTGTCACTGCATCAAGGCAAAAGCAAAGACAGCACAGCCACCTGTGCAGGGGAGCAGCCTGAGGATGAAAGCCACAGCCTTCCCTCCCCTCCATTACCTTCACGCTCTACAAGTCACTTCTTTTTTGTTACAGACTCAGCCACCTTCAGCAAGAGGGCTGAAGGGAAGGTCATGGCTCCTCTCTGGGAGCTTGATCATTTCAGTTTCGTTTTCTTGAGCCTGAGAGAGGCTGTGAACTGAAGTCTCTTCTTTTCTCCTGAGCAACTGAACCATGAGGCTCCCCTGCCCCTTCCCTGCTGTGTCACAGAGAGGGTGTCCACACTGGGACGTGGCAGGGATGGGGACCCAAGCCTCACTCATTAGGAAGTCCCTCAGTTGCCTTTCTAGAGGGAATGTGTCCACTTGCAACCCAACCATGAAGGATTTACATTTTCAGCCTTTTCTTCTGGTGATAGTCATTTCTACTGCAAAAGAAAGCATAAGACACACCACAAAAAAAGTATTAAGCAGAAAAGCATTAAGAGGAAAACTAAATTCTCAGTCCTGCATCCCCTTTCCCCTTTCAAACACATTTTGAGCGATAATTTCTGACTGCTGCCACTGCAGTGCCATGGGCAGAGTGAATGGAAGCAGCTGAGTCTGGCCAACTCAGTGCATGCAGGATTCCAGCTGGGAAGAACCACTGGGCACTGGGTCACAGATCCCTGATCACTCATCAGCAGGCCCAGAAAAGAGATGCAAGCCACTGCAAAGAGTTCCACTGACTGGGGGGGCAGGAGATGGGGCCAAATCAGTGTTTTCTCATAAATCTGGACAACGTGTATATCACTCTAATTGATGTCAAACTTTCAGCCTGACATGCTTTATAAACCCTGGGCAGCTTTGATCTCCTTGTCTTTGCCTATAAATGCAAGGATTACAAAAACATTCCGAAAAAAAACCGTCACCAAAAAATGTCTTTCACCGAGGTACTTTGCTCCAGCAGATAAGGCTAATAAGCAAAGAAACCCCAGGTATTAGGAAACGAGGCTTTTCAGGGACATACTCCAGGGTGGAGAGAGAGAGAGGGGGGAGAAGCAGCTGAAGGATATTGATGCTTATGCTCCCCCTGTCATTATTCCAGGATATTGTTTATATCCCTGGGATGTGGATAAAGGTAGCTGTCACTTCTGGCACCGCTCTCCCCCCAGGAGATTACAGCGAACTGTGGCTGACACTGCCCAAGGTTGCTCTGACTGACAGCCCCCGTGGCATGGTTACTGTCAGAGCCCTCCCAGGGCTGGGGGTGCCCGGCTCTGAGAGCCATGGAAAAGGGAAGGGGGGGTTTCCATGAAGGAATGGGCTCTGCTCAGCCTCCAGCACATCCCCAGGCAGGAGGAGACAGCTCCTCACCAGGCAAAGCTCAGCAGTGAGAGGGGAGTTGAGGGAAGGTGTTTTAGCATCCCTTTCCTCTGTACAAGGCTCAGATCCCAAGGGTTGGGGTCCCTCTCAGGTGTTCAGTGCTCTGCTCCTGGGGGATGCTCAGGGATGGAGAGGGAAGGGGTCCTGCAATGCCTCCACCAAGCAGGGAAAGGGGAAAAGTGATGGGAATGGAGAATGGAGATGTGAAACAGCAAGGGAGTCTGTGAGACTTGGCGTGCCAGGTCAGGACTCAGCTGTGGATTAAGACTAATAAATTTCCCCAGGTCAGTGTCTTTGAGTGATCTGGATGTCTCAATTCCCTTTATATTCCCTTTATATTCCCTTTATTTCCTTGGATACGATTCAGTTGGCTGAACAGAGGCACTGGAAAAGCCTGAAAGCACCTGAGATGTCAACAGAAGGCCAAATGGCAGCAGGACCTCAGACTAAAATGACCTGAGACACCCCTGTGGCACCAAATCCCACCCCAGTGTTGATAGAGCCACCACAGCTCCTCTCTCCCCTCAGCAGCAGAACCCCAGGCTTGGCCAGGTAGATGTAGACACCAAAATGTGGATGTCTTAGATCTGCCTTCCCCAGCCTCCTTTCATAATGGGAACTCTTCCCAACCTCTGGGAAGCGTCTGAGCCATCGGGAAGCTCCGTGGAGTTACGGCATTATCTTTGAAGTCAGCTCTGGAGTTATCTCCTTGGTGCTGGGAAGGTCTCAGCTGGAGCACTGGGCCCCCCTCCAGGCTCCAAGGGAAAGAGGGGTCAGACTGGGGACAGCCCAAAAAAATGCCAAGGGAATGAGTAAAGGAGCAGGAAAGTCAGATTAAGGAGGGAACAGTGAAATTGGTTGGTCTGCAGGGACACTTGAGGAGTGACAATCCTTCATGAGAGGTAAAAGAAGGGAGGGAAGGGACTTTTAATGGCAAGGACAGGGAAGTGTGGGAAGGAGAAACTGCCTGGGAAACTCAGCATCGTTCAGAACAGCCCTGGCAAGGGTAAGCAGGGTGGTACTGACTGCCTTGGGGCAGGAGGAGGGGGGAGATGCCCTCAAGGAGCCCCTTCACTTCTGGGGTTCTTTGATCCTTGGCTGGGGCTGTGGCAGCTGCCATGGGATGGAACCTGCCCCAGGTATCTTGGGACTTTGGGAACAAGACCCACTTCTGGAGGCACCTACAGAAGTGTTTGGCTGCAGAGCCACCCCCTCTGTGCCTGCATCTGTCAAAGGAGCTCATTAAAACCTCAGGAAAAGCAAAACCCAGGGGCTGGGACTGCTTTGTGATGGTGTTACCTGAGTCACACAGGGTGAACTCCAGGAGATTCCATCAATGAAAAAAGGAGCAGGGATTTCCAGCCCTGGCAAACACAGCCCTGGCTGTATCATTCCAGTCTTGGATATGTTTCTCTACAACATTT
>VZSJ01005224.1:94748-115658 GCA_013398405.1 Pheucticus melanocephalus | reverse complement strand
TCCCCTTTCTCACTTTGTAGGCTTTTATTTGTACAAACAACCCCCCCTGCAAGGTAGATTTCCTTTCCATCAGGCTGAGGAATGCAACTGAACTGCCTCCATGATGGGTTTTGATGGCAATATGGAGTTCTGGGGGGGAAAAAAAGGGAATCAGGCATTTCTATGAATTAAATGACATTGTTAATTAACGTGATTTAAGATGGCAGGACGTGTAGAACGCACATTAACTCTCCTGCTTTGGGGTTGAAAGCAAGCTCCACTTTTCGCAAGTCCAGATAAGTCTTCTTTGAGAAATGGGAATTTGGCTCCTAAATCAATTAGGCCTGGCAGCTCTACAAAGGGAAATTTATAATGGAGCACAAAATTAACCCTTGGACCTTGCAAACTGTCTGTCAGAGCTGCTGGGCTCTGCCTCTCGCCTCTTCCCCTGCCGAAGTCTCATGGTCCAGAGAGAGAAATTACCTTGCGGTAATGCTGTCAGAGACCAAAGCAAATCTGATGCTCCCAGACATGTGGAGGGCACAGGCCTTGACCTGGGACTGCAACACTCTGCAAAAAAAAAAAAAAAAAGATGATTCACCCCTCTGAGCACGGAAGGAAGCCAAAACGTGCGGCATCACCGGTTTTCCACAGAATGCCTCTTGGCTGGACCTCAGTTGGGTGTGTGAGGAGCCCTGGAGAAGTCCAGGGTTTTCCTAGGATCCACCAGCACTGTCTTAAACTCAGCTCAACACACATAAAATCATTGAATGTTTTGGGTTGGAAGGGACTTCAAAGCTCATCTTGCTCCAACCTCCTGCCATGGGAAACCTTCCACTTGCCCAAGGTCGCTCCAAGCCCTGTGGACCAGCCTGGTCTATGTCATCCATCTTCATGAAAGGTACAGTTGGGATCCTTCAAGGAAGTGAGCTTCACCACTTTGTCTGTCAGACATCATGAGCACAAAGACTGATGAAGGTGGAGTTCATGCCTAAACAATCTTGTAAATATGCCTTTGAGTTTGTTTTAAAGGATTTGGCGATCTCTCTTTTACAACAAACAGGTCACTCAACAGAAATCCTGGATCGCCAGTCAATCTGACCCCAAGCCTGACTTTGGTGCCACTTCTTAACCTGATCTAGTGGAAGGTGTCCCTGCTTATTGCAGGAGGATTGGAATAGATGATTTTTAGGGTTCCTTCCAACCCAGATCATTCTATGATTCCTTAATTCTTCACAACTCTCAGTAACAAGACATGGCCTCTCAATAAGTTAGACATCCAGAGCCTGAGTCATCCACAGTGACTTTATCAGATTGATCCATTGTCCATTGACATCAAGTGCCATTTTAGATGCCCTCATCCTCCAAGACCTGCACAGGCCTCCCAACAGATCTGTTGTCACATCTGTGTGACACTTGATAAATGTAAACATTCTGAGGAAAAAACACCTTGGAGTTGGAGCTAGATGGTTTTTAAGGTCCCTTCCATCCCCAGGCGTTCTGTGATTCTATGATTCCAACCCAAACCACTCTATTCTCCCTTTCCAGTCACTCCAGGCCTGAATCTTTTGAGCTCTTTCAGATCCTGCCTTAGTCTAACTCAATTGTCCCTCAGATATTGTGTGTCTCTCTTCACTGACTACAAAGTGAGCTGGGGGTGATTAGCTCAGCTCTGGATGTTTACAGTGCATACAGCAAAATTTGACCAGCAGACTCTCACCCTCAGGCCTTTGCTGCTCTGCCTGTCCCAGTGTCCCTTCCAAAGCTGAGCTTCCACCAGAAAAAGGGAAAAAAGAAAACTGAAGGGGCCCTCCCACTCTGACTGTGCTTACATCGTCCTTACACTAAATGGAGAGGATTCTAATAGGACATTTAGAAGAGGTTAACTCTTCAGAAGCCTCTGGCCCTGCCCTACATCCTGGACGCCTGCCAGAGCAAAGCCAAGGATAACAAACCAGCTTTCGTTCAAGTATTCTGAGCCAATTAAAAAAGACAAATTAGTTTGGCCTTATCTCTTCCCTCCTCCTCCCCCTTCCCACCCGAGAGACAAGAGGGGATTCGAGGAGGAATGTTTCTCCTCTGTGATGGCTCTGCCTCGCTGAACTCTTCAAGGTCTGTGATGGATGAAAGCTCTCTCTTCCATTATGCTTCCGACAGCCCGTGGGTCCTAATGGGATGGGGGGCAGGGGCAGTGCTGGGGGGACCAGAGTGGCAAAGTGGGGGGAAAGCTTTACATGGAAAATCAAGGAGAAGGAGCTAATGGACATCTCCTCCCCATGCAAGCTCAGCCTGAGGATCTCTGCAACCTTGCGAGACCCAGTGCAAGATAAACAAGAACTGCCTTGTGCAATCTGCCCTTTTCTTCTGTAGTTTTTTATTCCTTGCAATTTTTTTGACATGTAACTGCTGCACTTTACACGTGCTGCAAGCAGTAACTGTGGCATGACCTGAGTATGGCAGGAATGGAAAAAAGAACTGGCAAAGAAGGCTTTTGAGAAGAGCTATCTGGTTCAGCTCTGGGCTTTTTAAAGATATCCTGTGCTGGTTTGACCTCTGCCATGGTCTAAGCTCATCTGCATGAAAGGCAGGGCAAAAACATCTGAGCAGCCGCACAGAGTCAGAGCAGAGCCCTATCTGTTCATGGGCTCTTTCCCAACCCTGGCCACTTGCAAATGTTTATGTAAAGGGTCTAAGAAGCAGCACAAGAGGAGTGATGCATCAACAGGCTCAGCTGTGCTTTGCCACATGCTCCTTGCGCCCAGAGGGGCTTCATACAGGGCACCCCAAAAGACTAGATGTTCCATCAGGATTTTGTCTGGGTGAAGCAGCATTCCTGTGCTCTGTCCTGTGCAGATTTAGGGTGGCTGGCTGGGGCCAAAACTGTGCCAAGCACCATGTCAATGACAGAGACAATCAAGTTGCAGTGTCTGTGTTTGGCACTGTTTTATTTATTAGTGGAGCTGTGTCCTGTGACGGAAAAGATCATCTCATCCCAAGATTAGAAACCCACTTGTTCTCGTTATTTGTGATAACACAGAGCTCTCTTCATCCCACTCTTGCACTGCCTCTGTCTCACAGCTGGGGAGAAGCATAATGAGACACTCAAGGAGGAGAGTTTAAATCTCACCTCACTTCCCAGACCATCACTCTACCCAGTGGAGAACTAAATCTGTCTCACTTGGGAAAAAACATGCACTCTGGACAACCCTAAGGTACTCAGTCCCCACTTCATGGACCTTGGGATGAGGAAAGCCAAAACATCCAAGCAATTCAGGAGAACAAGACTCTTCAACTTCCATCTAGTCTCAGTCTCCCAGAGTCTTCAGGGATTTTGCAACATCCTGCTTTTGCAATCCAAGAGAAACACTCCAGGATGACTTCACTGAAACGCTGTGTCCTTAAAGAAGGAGCAGGAAGGACTTCATAGAAAGGCCAATCCCCTTTGTGAAATATGTTTTGAGAAGGAGTTACATTCACTTGACTTTATTGTCCAGTGGTTGGGAATGTGGAGAAACAGCAGCAGGCTGGGATGCATGGGGACAACCAGAGGATGGGCTCCCAGAGACAGAAACAAAATGAAAATCACAGCTCCATCAGAATGGAAGTCACAGGTCCAGAGAGAGAAGATGCTGCTCATTTGTGCTTTGATATTTCTATGTGATTTAGGCTGAAAGTTAGGTTCAAAAGGCTGGGAAAGCAGCATGAAGTGATGTCCTCCCTTCTCCCTGTTTAATCCTGACCAGATATTGCTGTCAACTACCAGGACACCAAAAAGGCCCATATTTCCCACAGCACAAGCACCTTCCAGACTCCAAAAGTGCAGGATTTCTCTTCTCAACCCACCCTTTGCCTCTTTCCACCAGCACTACTGCTCTGGCAGGAGATCATTGCAGGGAGGGTGGCTCCTGATCTGCATCCCAACATCTGCCCTGGCATGGGCAAAACCTCTGCTGAGGAAAAGGGCTCCTGGATTCCCTAGGAAGTGGTAGGAATAAAGCTCCTGGAAATAGGAGACATGGACAACTGGGCAGTTCACGCTGCAGAGAATCACAGAACCATTGAGGCTGGAAAAGAACCCTAAGAAGATCGGGTCCAACCACAAACCCAGCACTGCCAAGCCCAGCTCTAAGCCATGTCTCTGAGCCATAATGTGAATTTTTTAAGGACCTAGTCTCTCTGAATAGTGTCTGCAGCAGCAGGGACTTTGCAGAGACACAGGCCAGCACCAGCACAGTGACTGTACCCCGTGGGCAAAGTGCCAGGAGGGTTTTCTAGGAACCACTTAGAGGACCTGCAGGGCTTGAGGTCAACGCTGCGGCACTTTCACGCCAGTCCCAGGGACAGAGGGTATAAAAGAGGCACAAGAGCAGCCCCTCAGAGGGGCTCTGGCCAGGCTATAAAAGGAGCTGGTCTCTCCTGAATTCCACAGGGAGGGAACGTGCTGTAATTACAGTGGTGCTGTCTCCTCGATCGACAGTGGCACAAACCAGAACCTTCCAGTTCTGCGGCGAAACAACAGCCGCAAAAAACGCCGGGTGCCCTTGAGAGAGGGAGCGTGCAAATTAAAGTTTAGTCTGAAGCTTCACTCCTCTGCAGGCTCAGCCCTGGCCTTGGGAAGGGGGTGTGCATGTGGGCTGCTGGGAGAGAGAGAAACAGTGGGAGAAAAAGCAGGAAAGGGAGAGGTGGATGGGGGAGACACGAAAAGGAGAAAAGAAAGATTTAGGATAAACATATCTCAGCTGATAAGCAATCAGGGTCAAGATGGGAGGGGCTGGAAAACCTGCTCAGAATGAATGGAAAGGGGCTTTTTTCCCTCTCCTGCCATGCAATGAAAGGTATTAGGGCCTTGCTCTGTGTGAGAGGCTGCAGCCCCTCCCTGCTGGGCCGAGGGCTGTGTACACAGGGAATGAAATCCTTGATGCCCCGGGGGGCTGGGAGCCCACCTCCATCTCATATGGACGGGGCTCGTCTGACCTCCCAAAGGTTTGGAACACCACTGGTTCTGTGGGAGTGTGGGAAATTAGTCAGGAAAAGAACACAGTGTCCCCATATTGGTATAAAAACTCCTGGAAGCAGAATGTTTGTGGGAAAACAGGGTAATCTCCATGAGCAAAATTTTGTGTGGAAAAGGTAGATTAGGGAAAGAGATCCTGCCTGCAATAGGATGGCACTGATGGTGACCAGCCACAAGGCAGCAGAGCAGGAGCAGAAGGGGATCTGCATTGCAGATCAGAGGCTGAGCATCAATCAGCTGGAGCAAAGGGCTTTTATTTCACACTGAGATGCTTAAATTGGGCCAAAACCTGGGATTGAGGAGGTCCAGCTTGGGTACCACATGGAGTTACAGGAGGAAGTGGGGGAAATGCAGGAAACAGCAACAAGGATGAGGAGAAGAGTGAAAAACACAGACAATGAGGAGCAGCTGAAGGACATGGAGTGTTCAGTTCTAGATAAGGCATGGGGTAAATGTGATATGTCCCTCATTTCCCTGTCTGGGGAGAGAGGAGAGAGGAAGAACAGTGTCTCCATCACCAGTGGTTTACAAGAACAGGCTGCAAGGAGGAAAGGTTATGAAGGTTTGATGCAGTGTTTGGACTGAGTTTTTCAAGGTCCCCTACCTGTCACAATATCCTTCAGTCCTGTTCACTTTTTATTCCTTCACTGCTGAAGATTTGCTCAGAATTCACTGAAGAAACTATCTTGATGCTCATATCTTGCAGCCTGTGGTCTAAATGGGGTTTTTAGACCCTTTATAGCTGCTGCTGGCTCTCCCCAACAGAGACCCCTGCTCAGAATGGCAGGCAGAGCTCAGCAAAAGCATTTTTCAAGCCACATATTTGTTGAAAGTCTCTCCTGTAAATTCTGCCCAGTGAGAAAACTGAACGTTGGTAGCGAAGCACCTGGGAGTGAAATATGCCATCAAAAAGAAAAACAAACAACCAAAAGAAGGAAGAACTGGAGAAGTATTAAAGAAAGGACAATTCCATTTTGAAGAGGTGAAGTACTAAATCCATCAGCCTCCCTGATTGCTTATGACCTGCACATCCAAAAGGATAAAGAGTGTAAAAACACCAGCAGAAAAACACAAAAAACCCATAGAGTGAGAGAATTATTTGGGTTGGAAAGGACCTTACATATCACCTAGTTCCACCCCCTGCCATGGGCAGAGACAACTCCCACTGTCCCAGGTTGCTCCAAGTCCTGTCCAGCCTGGCCTTGGACATTTCCAGGGATCCAGGGGCAGCCACAGCTTCTCTGGGCACCCTGTACCAGGCCCTCACCACCCTCACAGCCAGGAATTCCTTCCCAATATCCCATCTAACCCTGCCCTCTGGCAGTAGGAAGCCATTGCCCCTTATCCTGTCTTCCAGGCCCTTGCTCAAAGTCCCTCTCCAGGTCTTCTGGAGCCCCTTTAGGCCCTGGAAGGGGCTCTGAGGTCTCTCCCTGGAGCCTTTACTTCTCCAGGCAGAACACCCTCAGCTTTCCCAGCCTGTCTTCATAAGCAGAAACATTTCCTGGACTACTCCAAGATTTCCCAGTGGAAATCCTAATTGGGCTAGATTGAAAGTCTCTTCCAACCCAGATGATTCTGTGTTTCTCACTCTAGTTTCCCCATCCCCTTGATTTGCTGAGCCATTGCCTTACCCCTGTCAGGAGGTCCAGGGCAGGAATAAGGGCTGTGTCTTCAAACCAGGAAGAGAATCTCATAACTCTCATAAACCAGTAAGCAAGGAGGTGCCAGATCTCCCTTTGCAGTCCTTCCAGAGCTGCTGAAACAATTCCAGCTGGAATCTCCACCCATCAGAGCTCATCCCATCTCATTTCAGCACTGTCAGTGTGACATTCAGGTTCAGCTCCTGCCTGTTACTCAGCAGCTTGCAC
This sequence comes from Pheucticus melanocephalus, assembly GCA_013398405.1. NCBI lineage: Eukaryota > Metazoa > Chordata > Aves > Passeriformes > Cardinalidae > Pheucticus > Pheucticus melanocephalus. The sequence goes on along the minus strand of VZSJ01005224.1, from coordinate 108,797 downwards.
CTGACTGAAACATTGCTTCCAGGAACTCTGCATCTGCTCCCAATTTAGATATCCAAGGATGAAGAACCTGGGCTAACCAAGTGTTTAATTTCCCATTGCAGCAACCACAAGCCTGGGCGGTTTGGCTCTGCTTTGCACTCAAGGAAGGCCTTTTTTTGCTAGATTAAAGACACTTTTGTCACCAGACATTTTTCTCCTCAAGAAGTTCTTCTCCAGTCACTTCTCCATCTCCTTTTCTGAAGAGCCAACCAGACCAAGATTTTTGAGTCTGTCATGGCAAGGTTTCCTCTTCACTCTTCAGATAATGTCTGCAGCCCTTTTTCCACATCCTTTCTCATTTTTCAGGATCTTCTCTAAAGCAGCAATGTGGCTCTCTCAGTGCCTAACCACAAGTTAACTATCCCAGCATCCACTGAGAGATGATCCTTCTGGTCTCAGCCATGTGGCCTGGTTAGAAATGACAGAAAAAGAGTCAGGATGTTTTATAAAGGTAAAGAAATAAGGATGTTTTCATCTTTCTTTTCTACATTCTGAGATTTGGCCTCTTCTCCCAGGAAACAAGACATAGGACAAGGGGAAACGGCCTCAAGAGATGCCAAGAGATGTTCAGGTTGATTATCAGGAAAAATTTCTTTGCTGAAAACAGTTAAAGTGTTGGAACAGGCTGCCCAGGGAAGTGGTGGAGTCACCATCCTTGGAAATGTTCAAAAAACAAGAAAAACAAGGAGACATGGCACTTCAGGACATGATTCAGTGGGCATAGTGGTGATGGGTGAAAGATTGAACTTGATGATGTTTGAGGTCTTTTCCAACCTTAATTATTCTATGTTTTGTTCCTTTCTATTTACAGTGAAAACTGATAATAAAAAATCACTGCAGAATCTGTATTTGGGGGAACTTGTCTATCTGGTGGGTGTGGGTGTGTCTTGATTTTCACCTTCATTTTCTGAAAAGAGAGGGAAAGTTTCAGAACTGGGATCACTCCCTGCAGATTCTTGTCCTTCCCCCAGTCATGGAAATGGGGACAGGAACAGCCACTGGCCCTGACCCACATCACCCACACCAATGACATCAAAGTCTTTGCCACTGGCCTTTGTCTTTGGCCAACCTGCAGATGAGTTCCCCAAAAAGCAGCTGACTCCTACCTGGAAGACAGAACCAAGCCCTGCTGACCCTGGGCTACAAGGATCTCTGAAAATCAGGCTCCTAGGAAAAGCTGGCTAATTAACAGGAGAGCCAAAGTACAGCGCTGCTGGGTGGTGGGGAGAGGTGAAGGAGAGGGAGGGGTGCTCAGATGGTGTGGGTGTTTCAGGACAGCTTTCCTTACATGTCCTCAATATTCCTGCCCTAACCAGGTCCAGGAAGGACCGGGATCACCTGGCTTAGAAGCAGAATTCTGCTGAATGTTGGATGTGGAACCCAACGCTGGTTTGGAACAGCAAATGTGAAACATCATTGGAGGTTAAGGAGTTCTGGGCTTCATGGGCAGAGCTTTGCCCCATCTTGTTCTAGAGGTGAAACAGAACCCATGGAGTGGACAGAGGTGAGTGTCCCACCTCTCCTTCAGGAATGCCATGGAGAAATACAAAATGAGGGCAAGGACAGAGCAACGCTTCCCCAACACCCTCTTCCAGCCTTTAGCGCGTTTCTGCCGCGTGACATCCTGAGCTGGATAAGCTGATCTCATGTTTAATCACCCTCTATAGAACATTTTTCCTCCACCCAACTGTTCAGTTGCTTTTCTGAACCCTCATGAACCTCCAGCTTGGCCTGGAGTTGATCCCATGCCCCGGTGTCAGGAGGCCAAGCTCCTTGCAGACAAGTTTGAGGACGCAGTGGGGGCCAGAGGAGCCCTATCAGCCTTACCCACTGCTGAACTCCTGCTGACTCCAAGAGGAGCCAGCCAGACTCCCCGGGATGCTGAGCACATCCCAAACAAACAGGAGGGAAAAGGCAGAAATTGGCCCGTGTGAAAAATGAGAGGGGGAAATAAGGGGCGAAGTGAGAAGGGAAACGTCTGATTCATTATGCACTTGTTTTTGCTTTTGTCTTCTCCAAGGAGGAAGAGGATGGAGCGCCGTCGTCGAAGACAGAGACAGAAGGATGTTTCCTGGCCTGGCCTGGCCTGGGAGAGGATCAGATAATGGGCAGATAACAATAGAAAATGATGACTGAGACGAAACTGCAGCCACTTGCTGTGCAGAGAGAGCAGCCGGCCCACCTCGGGCAGGGCAGGCTGAGGAGGAAGAGGCGCGAGCAAAACAGCTTCAGTCCTACCTGGACCAGCATGAGGTGGCTGCAAGCTCAGACCCTCCAGGATTTGTTTATCCCATTGCAAGAGCCTTTCCACACATTTATTTGAGTGCTGAGGATGCAGCAGTCCCACAAATGTGGCTGGGGATGGGTAGTAACCATTGACCACAACTCTGCCCACCACAGTTTGTGTTTCTACTCTTGCTGTCCTTTCAACAGCACTTCAGAGCTGCCATCCAAGCTCTCCAACTGAACCCCGTTCAGTCCCCATCATGTGGGATTCTCACCAATCTGATGGGTGCACAGGAGAAGGAGCAGTAAATGAAGGAGCAAGAAATGAAATTAGCTCTGAAGTAGTCTCTTAGAAAGGCCTGTTTTAGTTTCTCTGCTGCAAATAAAACATGTTGTGGTCTTCACTCATCTCCAGGGCTCAACATGCAAACAGTCCCCCAGGATATGCAAACACAGATGCAAAAGCGCTGCCAGACAAACACCAAAGCCCAGGCTGAAGCTTGTTGGAGATGGATGAAAAGTCCAGTTGTTCCTCCAGCATTGTCAGGGCCTCCACTAACCCATGTCCCCAAGTGCCACATCCACAGGGCTTTTAAATCCCTCCAGGAATGTGACTCCAGCAGCACCTGCGCAGCACATGTAGGTACCACCCACCCTCTCCTCTGGGGCGAGCAGAGAGGATGAACCCCACACGTGTGCACAGGATTTTCCTGGGGCTCTTCTTTGCAGTTCACTGTAAATTCCTCTGGTCTCAAGGATGAATTTTGAAGGGATGCAAAAGGGCCCTGATTGGCTTTTTGGAACTCCATGGACCCCAGAAAAGCCTGAAGTCTGACTGTTGCTATTAAACAATAATGTAGGGACCTATAGCAAGATGTGATTGCTTGTTCTTCCACACCAAACAAACCTGCTGAGCTAACCAGAGCTACCAGGCTGTTGGGGTGGTGGATTTGCAGCAGACACCCATCTAGAGCCACAAAATACAGCTCCTCATCCACAGTGAGCCACCCAGCAGTTGAACACAAAGTCCAGAATCAATGTTATCCTCTGCTTGGTCACCCTCTGAACTGGACACCAGTGAAACAGCAAAGTAAGAGCCAAACTGGGTCATTATTAATGACACAGAGGCAAAGAGGAGGCTCTAGAGAGACCTTTAAGGAGTTTATAAAAAGGATAAAGAGGGACTTTTTCTATGGGCAGATAGTGATGGGCCAAGGGGGAATGGGTTTGTCTGAGAGAGGACAGGTTTAGATTAGAAGTCAGGAAGAAGTTCTTTGCTCAGAGGGTAGGGAAGCCCTCACACAAGTTTTCCAGAGAAGCTGTGGCTGATCCATCCCTGGAAAGGTTCAAGGACAGGCTGGGTGGGCTTGGAGCAACCTGGGATAGTGGAAGGTGTCACTGTCCATGGCAGGGGGTTGGAACTAGATGATTTTCAAGGTCCCTTCACACCCAAACCATTCGGTGATTCTAATTCATGCATGGCTTCTACAAGTGGCTCTATGCACTTTATGAGGGGGTGTCTTGGCAGCAGCATCCTACCAGGCCACTGGGATTGAGTGAAGCAAAATAGGAAATTAATAACTTCATTAAAAGAAGACAAAACCTCAAAACATCTTCTGGTCCTACCTTCACACACAGAGACAGGAGGAAAGGACAAGCATGAAATCCCAACAAGGAAGGAGCAGAGTACCTGATGAGGTCCAACCCCCTCCCACCAGAGACTGCTCCAAGAGGGAGTCACAGTGGGTTTGAAAATGCTGATTTTGATCAGAATTTGTTGCTGCTGACTTTGGCCAAAGCATGGGTGCCACGTGGGCTGGGGGAGCTGAGTGAAAGCAGGGCATGGTGGTCACGGATGATGCTCAGATATGGCCCCAGATGTTCTGTGCCCTGCCTTGACAACCTCATTGCTGCTCTTTCCACTGCTGAATAAGCCAAATCTGACATTTGATCCTACCTACCATAAACCTCATGTTGCTGCAGTAACAGAAATCCAATGTGCTCCTCTCTTCCTGTGTAACAGCTGAAGTGACTCTGTCCCTGCTGCTGTCATGGAGGCAGTTCCTGAGGGTTTAAACCTAAAATATCCTGAGTTGGAAAGGACCCACAAGGATCACCAGGAAGCAAACCTGATGAGGCCACACCATTATGTCAGTAATTCATGCATGAGGATTCATTTGTCCTTTTCATTTAACCCCAGATTTTTTATAAAGTCATTTTAAGGATGCTCAGTTGGTGGCGGGATTTTGAAAATTGGTGTTTAGAGATGTAAAAAATCTGGGTGAGAAAAGGCCCCTGAGTGTAACAGCCAGTGAAAACTCGCCTAGGAAAATGCTGTAAGGGATGATCCATACTGTAGGACATGACAGGGCTCAAGGTGTCAGCAGCAGCTGGGCCTGTCCTGCTGCAGAAAGCCAGGTCTGCACCTTCTGGGACTTGCAGAACGACAATTAAAAATATTATCTAGGTGGGAGGAGCAGGAATTATGCTCATTAAATTGCTGCTTGGAAAAAAAAAAACAAGTCTGCTGAATTTGGGCTGGTAGCCCCCCCTTCACCACCCAGCCAGCCCTCCCTCCCTGCTCCATGCAGGAGAAGGGCTCCTATCTCCTGAGAATCCCGATAAACCCTCCTCTCGCACCCTCCCCTTCCCCCCCGAAATAAAAGTGAGCTGTCTTAGTGCTAGGATGCAGAAACCACTTCCAAGCCAGCATTACATCAACATTGCAGCTGATAAAGGGATGCACAATGGAGTGTTAGACTAATAGAAAAACACAGCTCAGATAAGGCAGGCTCCTGATAGCCTGGGCTGATGTAAAATGCCATTGTCTCCCTTTCTGTCAGCTGAGTCACTGCAGCGATAGGGAATTCCAGTGGCAACGGGCAAGTCAGGGGTCAGAAACCACAAACCCTGGGCAAGGCAAACCCCCTGGTGTGGGCACTGCTGGGCAGATGGAGCTGGGGGTGCAGCTGCTGCCAAATTCCCCGTGGCTGAAGGGATAGGGAGGAAGATGAAGGATGGAAAGGCTCCAGCCTGCAGGACTGTGCCAGGCTCTGTGTGCAACAGAGATCCCTCAGCACCACCACTCCTGGCATGGGACCCACCACCTTCCATGGCTTTTCCTTGCTGCTTCACCTCCCTCCCACTGCCTCACCCATCTCCTGTGTTTTCTGAAGTCAAGGAAAAGTGGGAAAACCACTGGAGAATGCAGGGGAGGGGATGCTGGTGGCACTGCAGCCTCCCAGGCTCTTTTGGGTCCAGAACATCCCTTCCATGGCACAAGAGGAGCCAAATCTTGTCTCCAGCTGCTGTCCCACACTGGTCTGAAAGATAAAGTGGGAGAGGCATGGAGAAGGACAGCCTGCCAGCACCCAGCCGGTGCCAGGGGCCAGAGGATGTCTGTCTGTCTGTCTGTCTGTCTCCATCCATCCTGTGAACGGGAACTCCCAGAGCCTGCCAGGGGCTGTGATAGTGCCCTGCCTGCAGGGTGAGGATGTTTTTCCCTCTGTGGGCTCTGCTCTGGTTTTCCTGTGCTGCCCTTTGATCTCCTCTCACACGGCCCCAGCTCGAGGCTGCCCCAGAGGAGGAACTCCAGATTACGTGGTGCCGTTATGTCATTTTTCCAGCGGACATGCTGGCCTGGATCACAGTGGAGAAAAGCTTTTTTTAGTGCCAGTGCTGCACTCAGTGGGAAGGCAGGTCCTGGAGAAAGGCTGGAGTGGGGATGCTGCAAAGGCCTCGTGTCACAGGGGAAATCTGGGACCCAGCACAGGCTCAGGAACCAACCCTGGTCTGTGCATGCTTGCTCACACCTCAGTGGGAATACGAAGACTTCAGAGCCTGCCACAAGGCAGTGGGTGCAAGAACAGGCCTGGCTGCAAACTCAGTGTAAAAGCAGAACTTGGGTTTTATGTTGGGAAATGGGTGATGCTTTTACCCAGATCCTCAAAGATGGAGCAGATGTATGAGGACATTGCACATTACAGGGGTAGAAAGCACGGAACTCCACTGAGGGAGAATGAAATCTGGCTGAAAAGCTTCAAATATTGCTCTTCTGCTTCATCAGAAGACTTACAAACAAATAATAAAAATAAAGTATTTTTTTCTACAATGCTTTCTTACATGTTTTTCTTCTGAAAAACTTCTCAGTAAGACCTTTCTCTTTTTCCCAAACTAGTGGACTTTCTTACCCAACTGGTCAACTTGGGGACCATTTCCTCATTATCCAAAGATAGAAGCAAACCCCAAAATGTTGAAGAGTGCAAAAAAAAAGAGGATGGAAGCCCATCATTTATGTTTTTGAAGAAGCCAAGATACCCAGGGAAAGCTTCTGAAGGTGGAAGATTGTGGAGGAGACCCTGTCACATAAAAAGTTCTGACTCTTGCATCTCCATCTCTACTCTCTTTGTTTCAATAAACTGATGCTGACCAGAAATACCCCATGACAATCCCAATCTTGTGAGTGAGGAAGGAGATTCAGTCTGGATCTGGTTTCTAACACCACCTAAATGGTGGGGAGTAATTTCTTGTCATAATGCCTGGATTTAGTGCTGAGGTGGACCAGGAAGGAGAGAAGGTCCCCTCTGTTTGGAAAAAGACAGGGATGAAGGCTCAAATCCCCATGTTCATCAAGACTTCTCAGGGTACAGTTTGTGCCCTGGGTTGCATTGGTTTGTAGAGGTCTCTGGATCACAGAATCATGGAAAAGTTTGGGCTGGAAAAGACCTTAAAACCCCTCTCATTGCACCCCCCTGATATGGACAGAGACTTTCTTCTAGACCAGGTTGCTCCAAGCCCCATCCAACCTGGCCTTGAGGCAATCAATATTTCAGAGGTTGGCCTCTGTTTTCTCAAAACTCCTGCTGGAAATCCCCATTCCCTGAGAGAATTGCCTGAGGCAGACATGGGCCACACTCTGCACACATGGGCATGGATGAGGGATTGCAGTCTGCCTGCACTGATCATCTCCAGGACAGAGCAGAACAGGCCTGGGTTTCCATGCCAGGGAGATGCTCACAGGAGAGATTCATTATCTGCTCTGGAACACCAATGAACACCTCTGTTCCCATGGGAAATCTGTAATGACCACAGACTGAAATTTTCCAAGGAGAAAACATCATTCCACACAATGAAATGCGTCATTTCTTCAGGAAAGAAGGAATCCCTAAAAGCCACTCTCTCTTTCAGAAGAATCTGTGATCCCTTTGACTGAAAACTACTTGAAGAACAACTCTGGAGTGTTAAAATACAGCCTACAAGAGGAGTGTGATCAAAGCTGCCCAAGGATTAAAAATCCAGCGTCTACAACCTCAGTGCTGGCCCATTTCCCTCCCCTGACCTCACTGGTTCTTAGATCTGGCTCTGAAATGTGGAAGTTGTGTTGTGTTAGCTGGAGAAGTGGTTGGAAGAGGCTACAGAAGCTCAGAGAGAAGGGATGTGTGAGGTAGATTTGGGATTTCAGGGAGGAGAACAGCCTGGGTCTGGTCACAAATTCCTGAAGATGTCCCGTGGTTGTCTTTTTTTAGGAATCACAGAATCAATTAAGTTTGGAAAAGACCTCCAAGATCAACAAGTGCCACCTTCCATTTTGATGGGAGTAGTTACAAAACACATGAATCTCCAGACCAGACCCTCAAAGACCTTCTGACACCAGTGGGATTTCCTAATTGATGTGGCTGTTGGAGTATTGGGGTCTTCATGAAACACCCTTTACCTCCCACAGTACAGAACCTCTGGGGAGATCCTTTAACTTAGTCAAATGTACAGTTTTTCTCTTCCTGGATTTTTCATCCTAAAATGTTGGAATGGGATTCAACTGCAAGTTCCAGGAGCCTAAACTCAGGGTTTAAGAAGGTTTTTCTCACTGAAAATCCACCAGAGCAGCCAAGATGCCCTCATGGGGCTTGAAGGCAAAAGGAACACAAGTGACTCACACTTTTCTGTCCAGCAACTGGAGATTGAGTGGAATATGGACTTAATGATCCCTGTCTCTTCCAACGTGGAATATTCCATGATTCTAGGATACCCTGAGGGCTGGGAAATGTGTTGGGAGAGGAGCTATGAGGATAAACCCTGGAGAGGGCAGCTGGGCTGCTGCAGACAGTTTGGATCTGGAGAGGCAGGATCCCACCCTTATGGGATCCTCACCCTTTTCCAGGAGAGACAGAGACTGCTGAGATTCTGCTGGGGAAGAAAAATACAGTCTGGCACTGAACCCTTGAAAGGTTTCCGGCCCTTGGATTAGATGACCTCAGTATGCCTTTTCCATATCTGCTACCTCAGATATAAGGCTTACTTGAGTCTGCTGGGAATTCTTGGAGAGAACTACTCTCTTTTTTCTATTTTTTTTTTAACAGGGAAAACCTATTTGTTTAATAGTTGTTATTATTATTATTTTTATAATTGTTGTTGTTGTTGTTATTATTCATTTCTATGGAAACGTACTCATTGCAGTGAATCCTGTAAAAATTATCAGTGCTAAATGGAATTGCTGCTCAAAATTATCATGTTTCTCACCCATTAACTTTGAAGACATTTACAGTCCCAATCAGGCATTTAATTCTCTGTTTCTCAGTACAGGATGAGTTTTGACTCTTTGGACAACTCATTTTACTGTTCCTCCATGACAATCCAGGGTGAGGCACAAGGCTTGGCTTGTTGCTTATAATCAAATGCTAAATTATCTTGTCTCCATTCTCCAAACCCTTTGTAGGTCCTGGCATCCTGTGCACCACCACAGCCTCTGAAGGACATATGGGAAAGGAGGACAGCTGTGGATCACAAACTCTGGTGTGATCCCCGCTTCGCTCCTCAATGATTTAAAAATTATTCAGATGTGAATCAGTTTTCTTCAGAGCAAAGGTGCTGTCACTTGCAGGTGGTTCCTCTCCATGAGTTCTGCCTGCTTAGATGTGAACACAGATCTGTTGTGATGCTCTGCAATGCCAGAAGGGCTCCACAACATTCATGAAATCTGGAATTGGATATGAAAAACAGGCTGGCTTAAAAAGCTGACTTTTTTTGGAAGTGATCAGCTTGGCATGCCCTGAAAACACCTTGTATTCATACAGTGCCAAACACATTCATGGAATCATGGAATGGTTTGAGTTGGAAGGAAAATTAAAGATCATCTCATTCCACCCCCTGCCATGGGCAGGGACATCTTCCACTATCTCAGGTTGCTCCAACCCCATCCAACCTGACTTTGAACAGTTCCAGGGATCCAGGGGCAGCCACAGCTTCCCTGGCCAATCAGTTCCAGGGCCTCACCACCCTCATCATAAAATATTCTTTCTTATATGCAACCTAAATCAGCCCTCCTTTAGTTTAAAACCATTAACCCTGGTCCTACTTCCTGCTCTGAGACTGGAGAATTGTAAATTATAAAGTGGTCTGGAGTCCAATCTTCCCAAAACCATCACCAAATGTCTTGCCCCACCTCAAGAAACTGATTTTCCTGAAGGAGACACCTCCTGGTCTGATCATTGCCACCACCAACCTCCAGAGAGCAGCTGAGGGGTTAGGAGAGATGCCAACAACCAGAAATCTACTTTTTGGCCCCAAAATGTGGCATGGAGAAATTCTCCATGCACCAACACTGCCACTAAAAATACATCTCTGTGAAAGCAGGTGTGCAAGGATGCCAGTGCTGTATCTGAACACCAGCAGATTGAAAGGTCCAGGCTGATTCAGTTTGTTTTGCTTTTCAGGGAAGGGAAAGGAGTTTCGTTTTCAGTTGTGTCTTCATGCCAAAGTCTGGACTTGTAATGACCATATGAGGCTTGAATTAATTTGCAGCTGAGGGAAAAGGAAGTTTTTTGGCTAAAGAAATTCTGAATCAGGTGTGTTTGTTTTATAAATGTTTTGTTTTATAAATGCTTTTCTTTTAAAGAAAAGCAATGACTGTCAGAGCATGTGTTTCCATGGGAGCAGAAGGGTTTGTATGCTTTTGGGAAACATCACTGCTGAATTCCCTGGTTTTGGTCCCAAAAAATTCCATCCCCAGTGCAGAATAAAACAGGATGGGACAACTACAGCATCATTTTGGTTGGCTCCACCATCCTAATGGGAGTATCATCCTCCCCTTGCCGTGCTGCCCACAGGAAAGGGTCCCAGAGCTGGAGGTCCTGGCATGGAATGAGACCAGGGCAAGCGTGCAAAAGGAGGGGGGATGAGGATGGAAAGGGCAAAAGAAGGGGCAATGAGGATGAAAAGGGCAAGGGGAGAGGTGAGTTGTATCGATTGGTGTGTGAAAGGCTTCCCGGGAGCCCCGTTGCTGAGAGACAGCCCTGGGAGATGCAAGGCTGGGATTAATAACTGCTCCATTGGGGCCCTGTTTGCTCTCCTTGCCCAGAGCCCGAGGACTTTGGTCGCAGCTTATCGCCTCGCAGAAAGCCCCAGGAATGCAGTCACAGGCAAATGTGCTCGTTCACACGACATCTATTAATCAAACGACTCCCCCACCCTTTAACCCTTCGCAGCTCGGACAGGGGGAGGAGGTGAGCATGGCTCTGCTTTGTCTAAAATCAGGGTCCCAGGAGTCTCTTCAGAGATAGGGGTAAGTTACTGCACTTAGGATACCGTCCCCTTACTCTACATCCAGAGTTTTCCTGAATTCTTATGGGATTTGTTTTGGTGCTTGCACCTGAAGACATCCTATTCCAGTTAGGGGCCAAGCACCTAACCACTTTAAAATGCCTTGAAAGCCCCGAATACTGTCACTGAAAAACTACCACAGATTTTTCCTCCTTTTCACCCTGCTTCACACTTCAGATGCTGCTTGCACTCAGGCCAGGGTGGTTCTGCAGCTGCCCTGAGCTGTGGCTCCTCTGCAGCTGTGCACATCTGCACTGGGATTCTCTCTGCTCTGAGCAGCACAGAGCCCATCAGACACACCCTGGAGACACACAACACCACAGGCAAATGTCTCTGCTGCTGCTTGGAGCAGGTGGGATTTACCCCAACCTCACAGAATCATAGGATATCCTGACCTGGATCTTGGTGCCTCCATGGCAACACCAACCACCCTGGAATAGTGGAATCATGGAATCATTAAGGTTGGAGAAGATCTCTAAGATCATCAAGTCCAACCATTAACCCAGCAAGGCCAGGTACACTCCTAAATCATGTCTTGGAGTGCTGTGTCCCTCTTGTCTTGCTGCTGGGTGTTTTAGTCTCTGAAATGTGCAGAAAACACATTCCTGCCTTCAGATTAAGGAAGATTTTCAGGCTCTTGACCTGTAAGCAGTCATTTAGCCAGTTCAAATAACCAGGGAGGCTCTGTAGGCCCTCCATGGTGAGGGAAGAGGCAGTGGCACCTCCTGAGGACAATTCAGCACACCAAAATTAGGCTCCTGCTCTGTAACACCCCCTGGAAATCATCACCCGCTGCATGAAGTGTTGCAAACTGGCCAGGATGGACATTGCTGCATTGGTTATCCTGAGATGTCACCTCACCCTTGTCCACACCCTGAAATCCATGGGTTGGATCAACAAGTCAATCAAAAACACCCTTCAGAAAGGTAGCAGGGATACCCCACTGCTGTAAGACATGTGGCCTGGGAAATGCTACTTAGGCATTAGGAGATGGCTCCTAGAGAGGCTCTGGAATGACATCCCAGGAGAAGCAGCTGGGACAGGAATCCCACCCATCCCACCAATGGACTCTGAGCAGCCTCTGGCGTGGTGACCCAGAGTGGAGGCTGATGCTGCTCCTCCCTGCCCTCTGTCCCCTGTTCCTGGATAAACAGAGCCCAGTGATAAGGTCACCATTTGTGAAAGGGGTGGGGACTCAGCAGCCTCACCAAGCCTGCTCAGTTCCCCTTCACCTCAAGTTTTCCATCCCAGCTGGCATCTCCTCACCCAGTGCCACCCCAGGAGCCCTGCTGGGTGACAGGGTGAGGCCCTGCCTTTTGCCCCAGGCCAGACCAGGCCGGAGCATGGGGTGGGTGACTTTCAGCCTTCCCACACCAGGAAGGAAGGATGGATTTTTGGTGCGTCACGTCCTGAGGAGTTTTTAGCTCTAGGTCCTGTCTTGTTGGCTTCGTGTCAAGGAGGAGGAGCCATGAGCTCAAGGAATTTGAGGGAAGGCAGAAGGCACCATGCCAGAGGTGGGATCTGGGGCATTTTTACCTGCTTTTGGGTTCTTTGCCTGATTAATGAAATCTCACAAGGTGAAGGTGCCAGGATCACAATCTCCTTCTTGTCAGGGCAGGTTTCACTGGTTCATGACAGTAAAAGAGAAAGGACATTTTTATTATCTGGCATTTTTAGGCATGCAAAGTTTGGGGGTTTTTAGCTGTCAAAGAATTAAGCGCATCATTTGGGATTGAACCAGTTCATTTCTGAAGCATCATCACAGTCCAGCCTCTGTTTTGAGTCTTCAACACTTTCCCCTCCAGATCCAGCTGAGCCTAAAATCACAGATTTCTTTTGGATTAAATCAATCCAAGAGATGCACTACAGCTCTCCATGGGCCAGTTTTCTATGGGATCAGATTAAACCCCTTCTGAACCATCTGCAGTGGGGGCATCACCTGCTCAAGGCCAATATTTTGTCTGCTTTGTCCTACTCCTACATGGCCACCTCTCCTCCTGCTTTTCCGCAAGTTATTGAGTAGGATTTGCCACGTGTCTGTGCAGCAAAGGGACCTGGTGGGGTCCCTGCATGAAAGACATGCACTCATCAGAATTAACTGATTCCTCATCCCATTCCTCATTTCTGATGGCTCAATGAACAGAGAAAAAGAAATATAAGCAGCTAAAATAAAAGTATTACGAGTTCTGCGGCTCAAACAACCTCCAGCAAATCAGGTATTGAGAGGGAAGAGGGAGAAAAAATAACAAACAAAGAAATTTGACACTTTTACCTGTAAATAATTATTCATCCAAACTCCAGTGATAAGGACATGACACTCTCCAAGCAGATTAGGACCTCACTGGAGAGGAAAACCCTTCTTGTTCCCCCTCTTCCCACATTGTTCCCAAAGAGTTAACAGCAAAGCAGGTTTGCAATTACCCGGGAAAAATGGGGTGTGATTGGGGCACTAAAGAGGTGGAATTGATTTTTTTTTAATTTTTTTTTTTCCAGGCTTTCAGCTCTAGAAGCCCCTCCCTGACTTCCTGGTAACTCATGACCAGCAGGGTCAATAGAGCAGAAATCCTTCTAAAGGGCCAATCTGTATTTGAATTATTTAAACAATGTAGTACAGCCAAGTTAAATGGGGCTTATCAAACGTTACACCTCTCCAGGCACAATTGGAGACAGAAGGATATTAACTGCTGAGCACTCCACCGATGGCATGGAGAGAGCTGGAAAAGAGGAGAGAAAAAATGGGAAAAAAAAAGGGGGACCAAGGCAGGCTGATTTGGGCAAAGGGAGAAAGGCAGGTGCCAGACCAGAGATCCAATTTTCTGGTCTTTTCTCCCATTTGAAGACCATCCATTCCTATCCTGGAGATTGGCTTTACCCATCCTAATAAACCCCCCAGTTTAGGGGGGTATTTAACTTCTTAATCTGCATCATCTGCTCCGCTTAGGATGAGAGCAACTGGAGGGATCTGGAGGATACAGGTCTTTTCTTCATCCTTTTGGAAAGGAAAATAAGGAAGAAGTTGTTTCCATGTCACATAGGTTGGGGTTTATTATCCCCAAGTGTGAACTTTGCCCAGGGAGGGCTGGGACATGGAGCTGCCTGCAGGGCACAGTGGAAAAAGAAACAGAAAAATAGTAATAGTAATAGTAGTAATAATAGTAATAATAATAGCAATAACAGCAATAACAGCAG
>VZSJ01005224.1:75885-94738 GCA_013398405.1 Pheucticus melanocephalus | reverse complement strand
TAATAATAATAATAATAATAATAATAATAATAATAATAATAATAATAATAATAATAATAATGTACATAGCATATAGTATATATTACATATTATATAGACATTATAATTATTATTATTATTACTACTATTACTATTTTTCAGTTTCTTTTTCCACTGTGCCCTGCAGGCAGCTCCATGTAATACTAATACTAATACTAATACTAATACTAATACTAATACTAATACTAATACTAATACTAATACTACTACTAATAATAATAATATAGTATCTATTACATATTTATTATTATTATTACCAAATTTTTTTCCTTCAAATTTGAGAACCAGACAACAAAATTTTGTCTGCTGAGAGAAGTTAAAGACCTTGCCCAGCAGCCCCAAAAGGTGGCTGAGAGCATTTTTTTCCCCATAAAATCATATAGTTTGCTTAAGTTTGGGAGCTGAGAATGCATCCAGGGAAACAGCTCCTAATTTTCCTGTGAATGTGAATTTGCCATTTTTTCATGCTTTACTCAAAAATTTCTTGGTGTTTCAGGTGACCGGATGTGCATTGGGAAGCTCAGGGCGTCCCAGGTGGGATGCAGGGGGTAAATAATTCACAGGTAATTCATGCACTGACATTTTCACATGACTTATTTGACCTGGAGAGAAAACAAATGTGTTTGCAAGTAAGGAACAAACTGCAAACAGACCCCAAAGGAGCCTAAATTCACCAGATGATGTATGGATGGGTGAGAAATAATTCATCCACTTACAGCTCTGCGGTCAGGATAGAGGGGGAAAGGATTTGTAAGCATTCGTGGATCAAAAATGCATAAATATTGGTTAAGTGAGCCACAAAGGTTTCAGCAGAAAGCCTCAAGTTTAAAGCAATTGAGAAAAGAGGGGGAAAAATGATTAATAATGCTGGCTTAAGGACACACATCCTTCACTTATGCCACTACTGTGTTGCCTCTGAGCTAATTAACCCTGTTAATTAATGGGGGTTCAGGTATCAACCCCCTGAGAGTGGATTTTTGTGGGGGCAGGGGATCTTTGCCCACCCTGATCTGAGCTGCCATGCCCAGGCTGGACCTTCAGCTGGAACGTGCAGCCAGAGCTGGCCAGGAAAACCCAGAGGGAAACATTTCCTGCTGTGAAAGGCTCTCCCATCCAAACTGGAACATTTCAGGAGACGTTGCTGATTTCACTGAGGTTGGGTATTTTTTTTTAAATAATGAGGGGAAGGAGAGGAAAGTTTTCCTGACTCTGTTCCATCCTTTTTATCAGAAGTTAGGACTATAAGAAGGTGCCTTGCGGCTCAAATCCAGGCCGGTGCTATCTCACTATTTGACATTATTTGTCATTTGGGGAAGAATTTCAAAATGTTTAGATTTCGTTACGGTTCAAAATGAAGCCCCAAACTCAACTTTTCCTCCCCCTCCTCACCAAGCAGCATTTGCCACCCTTCCCCAGACACATTTTTAGGGTTTGCAGAAATCCCCAAAACGGGTTTTTTTTGGGGACAACATCTGAAACGCAACCGGGCGCTGCGTTTGCTCACTCGGATCCAGCCCCAGGCAGCCTCTGCCTCCCCTCCACGGGGGAGTCCTGTCCCTGCCAGCTCTGGACGTCACATCTCCAGCGGGTTCTTCCACCTCGGACGTTTTGCTGAAGGTCAGCGTGGCCAGCAGCCCCTGCTTTCGCACGCCGCCTTCGCCGCGCGATGCTGGGAGGGGACGGGATGGTCACAATATTGGAAAAGCTCAGCCCAAGCAAGAGCAGGGTTTATAAACTCCTGGCCTACCCTGCAGGCTTGCAAGGTCGCCCCTTATCTGAGTTTGCAGAGGGTTTGCAAAGTGCTGGCGGCCCTCCAAATATGTTTGGGAGGTTTTTTTTTACTCAAACCTAAGGCTGCCGGACTCCCACGTTTGACATTTTCCAAGTGCCGCGGGACGGCGAGGGAACAATGTGTGATTATGGCAGCTGGCTGAGATCTGCAGAGCTGCTGGCTGAGGCTTTCCTGGAGCCAGAGCAAGTGTGAAGGCTCAGCAGCCCTGCAGGAGCCACCTTCCTCAGGGATGCTGCAGGGTGGGCAAAGACAGCGCTCACCCCTTGGAACTTCTTCCAAAACTGCTTTTCACCCAATGGCTGCCTGCACTGAAAAATTAACATTTTTTGGAGGAGGAATGAAAGGAGAGGAATAGCTGGGGAGAAATGGGATGTGCTTAAATACAAATTGCACTGGAAGTGCAAAGGGGGTTATTAGTCAGATAGGGAGGATTATTTTACATCTCGACTACCTCCACAATTTAAATTGCAGATGGAATAATGAAGTTTTGCAAATCTTTCTCTCTGCCTGGTTACCTCTGCTTTGCCTGCACCCTTGTGTTGTGAGATCCTGCAAGATGCCATGTGCTGTTCAGCCCCATTCCACAAAGAAATGAGACAAAAAGTGGCCACATGGATGATCTGGAGTCCTAAAGGAGCTCATGGACTCAAACCAGGGTTTCTCCAGGTCTACTTTAACCCCTGCATTGACTCTTTTTCCCTTTTGTGCCTTAATGAATCCATTAGTAGCAAGGGCTTACCATAATTAAAGATCTGGATTCACTAATGGACGTGGTCAATATTGCACAATAATTTAAATGAGCTGAGGTGCCCTTATTCTCAGCTGGGAATATTTCCATTATTTGTGGGGGGAAAGGGAAGAGAGGAAAAGCACACTGAAGACGGATAAAAATACAAACTCACTTGTTGTTTTATTTCCCCTTTTTCTTCCTTTTATCTCGCTGGAAAACTGAGTGTGCAGGACAGGGAGTAAAAGAAAACAAAAGGAAGAGGAAGGAAAACCAAAAAACAAAAGTGAGTGTTTCTCCTTCTTTCTCAAGAAAACAAGTCCAGTAAACTTCTTCCAAAACTGTTTTTCACCCAACGGCCGCCTGCACTGAAAAATAGCATTTTTTGGAGGGGGAATGAAAGGAGAGGAATAGCTGGGGAGAAATGGGATGTGCTTAAATACAAATTGCACTGGAAGTGCAAAGGGGGTTATTAGTCAGATAGGGAGGATTATTTTACATCTCGACCACCTCCACAACCACGCGTGCAAGTGCTGCATGAAATGTTGCCTTAATCATCCTGGTCAAAGTCCTTTGGCTACAAGCAAGGCCTTGTTGTACTGGGGATAAACAGCGGGGAGAAATAATAAGGGATTCTATATATACAATTTTCTGGCTTTGGTTGGAAACCCCAGGGTCAGAGCAAAGCTCTGATTTCAAACAACTGTATTTTGAGTGATCCTGTTTATCCCAAGTGTCTGCTGAGGCTTTGACTCCGAGCTATTAATACAAAATAAATAATTTTCGCAGGAGCTGTTTTTACCTCCCTTGCCAGAAAAACGAAGCAGAAGCGACACGTGTGAACAGCACAGAGGCAGAGATGGGGCCTTGGCCTTCTGGGATTTTTTTTTTGGCTGCTGGATGACACATGGAGCACTGCTGGCTGAGGATGCTGAGGAAGACCATCAGCCAGCCCAGTGGAAGATGCTTCTGCATGCAGCACACATGGGATGGTAGGGGGGTTCCCAAGGTGTTTTATGGCATTTTAACTGCTGATGTTTGAGGGAGGGTCTGACCTGACCCTCTGTGCAGTGTGTGAGCCCAGACAATGCAGATGTGCTGGTACAATACCTGGGGGTGGTGCAGATGCATTCACAGGACTGTGTTTCTGTGAGGCTCAGTGAAAATGTGTTTTTTTGGGAAGCAGGGATCCCTCAAATACTCTCATTACCTGTGGTGTGGGACCCATCCAGGCTGGTGGAATGCACTTGGACCCAGAGCATTTGGATGCTCAGGGCAGGGAGCAGGAGGTCAGGAGATAAAGGCAGGGAATCCCTGCTCAGCTGTGTTCCCAGCAGATGCCAGGGATGAGCTGTATTTGCTTACCTGGGGCTGAGCCCCCTCCTATGCCAATGGCTGTGCAATCACTGCCCACTTCCCTTCTCCAGCTGCTTCCCTGCTCTCCTTCTTGCAGATTGATGTCTTGAGCTCACCAGGTCTCTGCACCTTCGTGCAGGATTTCAGGTCTGGTGATGGAGTGAAATGGGAGGGAAGTTCAAATGGTGCCAGGCACTCCAGGAATGAGGGCCTCAGGGGCAGGAAATAATCCTGCAAAGCCTCTGCAGAGGCCACTTGGCTTCCTGAGGTGTACCTGAAGGGCAGTCTCCTGCTATTGTTCTCCAAAAAACACTTTAAAGCCTTCACCACTTGTTGTGCACCTCGCAATGAAGGGGCTTCATGAGGGTTTAGGGGTTCAGAAGTGAGGGTGGACTTGGGGGCACCAGCGAGGCGAGGAGAAGGCAGCTGGTGAAGGTGCCAAGTGATTGCCTTTCAAAATCCCAGCCCTCAATAACAAATTCTTCCCTGTGAGGGTGGGGAGGCCCTGGCACAGGGTGCCCAAAGAAGCTGTGGCTGCCCCTGGATCCCTGGAAGTGTCCAAAGCCAAGTTGGACAGGGTTTGGAGCAACCTGGGCTAGTGGAAGGTGTCCCTACCCATGGCAGGGGGTTGAAACTGGGTGACCCTTAGGTCCCTCCCAACCCAAACCATTCTGTGATTCTGTGATTAACCCCTGTCCATGTCAGGGATTCAAATCAGCCTGGGAAAAGAGGGAATCCCTGCTCCCACCATGGCCCCTCCACCCAAACAAGCACCAGATCTCTCCCATCCCTGCTGGATGTGGATCAGGCAGGGATGCAGCCGAGCCCAGGGTGTTTTTCCATGTTTAGACTCACTCAGGTACAAGGAAAGACCTTCAAAGCTGCTGCCCCAAGGACCTGGAGTGCAAGGCTCCCCCAGGGCGGGCGGGGGAGGCACTCACTGCTGCAGGGACTGGGGAGGCACTCGCTGGAGTCTGGGAGTCTGCAGGGAGAGCAGGCAGCTGGAAAAGTGCCTGGCATTCATGTCTGGGGCCTGGCATTCATGTCTGGGCCCTGTCCCTTTGGGGCTGGGTTTGAAGGATCTTTTGAACTCTGCACTGATCAAGAGAGAAAACTACCTTAAATTATCAAGTTATAGAAAAATATAATTTTTTTTTAAGTTGTAAGGTGTCCAAGACAGAACTGTGTCCCACAGTGGTGTAAAATCTCTGTTAAACTACTGGGATGCAGAAGCACACAAGGCTTTGGATACCCAGCTGCTTCTTAAGGAGAAAAAAATTTGAAGATAAGGATTTAAACACATCCATGTTGATTCTGGTTCTGGATAGCCATCACTTGTAATGTTTTCTATTCTTTTATATTCTTATATAAAAATATATATATTATATTCTTATATATAAATATAAGAATATAACCTTTTATATTCTTACATATGAATCTATTTTATTTATAAATCACTGCAAGATCAACTCCATCTCATCTTTTCCCAAGTATATCACCTCTTTCCAGTTTGGAGGAAGGAAGTGTGAGCACAGTTCATCACTGTCACAAGTTACACATTTCAGTTTTCCACGTTTGGCAAAGTCAGGGCTCAGCCTAACCCTAGTGCAAAGCACCAGCTTGATTTCATTGTCACCCCAGTTATCATGTTAATAAAGCCTGGATCTCAAACAGCACCTGGACACAATAATGTAACTAAATACCAATAAAATCATGTGGATCCTGCCCATCATTCCTGACACAGCTCAGGATCTCCAAAGGAAAATTAGGAATAACCCAAATCTGGGGTCCCACCAGTGCCCAGGCAGGAGAGCAGAGGGGCCAGCTGGCTTTCCATGAGCCACAGGCATCCATTAACAATCAGCTCTTGGGCTCCTCTGAGTGTGCTCAGCCTGACTTGGTTTTATTGGCATCACCCATCTCCCAGTAAATGTGATAAGAGAGGCTGATTAGCCATGGCCATCAGACTGGGCTCAGAACACGTCTCCAGCTGGGCTGTCTGAAGGCTCCTGGCCACATGTGCTCCCCATGCCACGCTTCCAGGCCCAGGAGGCTCCAATGAAGATTGTCCCTAGACCTCATTGTTTACTTTTAGGCCAGCATCAGAATTAAGACCAATTTAGCTGCCCCTTCTTTTCCTTTTGTTTCTTCTCCCGGCTCAGTCTAAACAGGCATCTTCAGAAAGAGACTTTTTTATTGCCAAGACAAAGTGTGATAAGGAAAGATCATCTGTCTGCAAGAAAATGACTTCTGTGGGGTTCAGAAAGTGGTCCCAAGGGGCTGATTCCAGCCCAGGAACAGCCCCTGGGGGACATTAAGGAATTATAACCCTCACGATAAGGCACTTTTCTTTTATAGTTTTTTATTTCATAGCAATAGTCACAGCTTACAGATAAGGGCAACATAGATTTTGTTTAACTAGGCCCTTGTTCCTCGGTGTGGGGCTCAGAGTGAGCTGGCATCCATCAAACTCTTTTGTGATTTACATGAATACCTGATTCTTCTGATAAGGGAAAGTGTAAGTCAACACAGTTCTGTTGTAATTGGGTGTTACCTGTGCAGATACTGAGCTGCTATCTCGGCATCAGCTCACAGCCAGCTCCACTCTACCTTTCCTTGCTAGGTGCACAGAGAATGCCTCCTGCTTCTGCACTGGCTCCAGGTGTTGCAAGAAGTTGCCCTGGGTGCTTTCAGTCTCATCCACAGGATGCTGGGGATGCTAAAAGTCCATGAGCATTCAAATAGTGACCAGAAAAAATTACAGAATTAAAATCCCCAGTTAAACCCCAAATCCCCACTTCTGGTTCAGCACAACCCTTGGCACATCTCTGTGTGTTCTACCAAAGATGTGCTACCATATTCTTATTTTTCTGATATAATTGTTTATCTTAGTGAGCAATATTTCAGGTTTATAGTATAAAATAAATATTTCTAAAGTTTGTATGACTGCAGCAATCTCTGCCCCTTGGCATACCAGGACTCCTTTGCAGTAGATGATACGGACACTAAGACAACTCAAATCCTGAGAAGTTTGTAGCCTAAAATCCAACCAGAAACAGATCCCAGTAAAGGATTTGATGACTTCCACAAACCAGGACTTCTCAGAGGAGAGATTGTTGCTCCTGTTACCTTTAATTAGATGTCAGTGGCTCAGGAGAAAACTGCTTTACTTCTAAAAGCACCTGGACTACCATAACAAGAATAACTTGAAACAAAAAAAAAACAAGGAAGGAAGGACCACAATCAATCTGAATCTGAGCCTCTGAGAGCCAGAGGATTGAAGAAATTAAATGTAAATCACTAATCAAACCCACCCATTTTGGATAAGGAATGACCCAGAGGCTGCCCAGGGTTTTCTTTCTGCCTGACATCTTCAGGAGAGCTGAACTCAGGAACCTGAAATGGAAAAACAGAATGGAATTTGGCCAGGTTTTAATACCAGCCTGCCACAATTCTGATCTCCCTGGCCTAAGTGACACAAAGCTCAAGGGCCCTCTCAGCAGCTGCTGGTGTAGGAGATGTGGTGGAGACCACATCCCAGTGAGGTGCACACTGGGAAGACTCCAAGGGATATGGATATGGGATATGGAAATGGATATTTGGATGTATCTCCATCCCCAAATCCAAAAATTAATTGGAGTTATTTGCCAGCTCCAAGCTGGGACATTACAGGAACACCCAAATGTTTTTTATTAAGCCAAATTATCCTCTTGATGTGGCATCACCTCCTGGCCATGAATGGGCTGCTCATGGCAGATCTCCCCAAAACCCAGTGATGTTCCTTCAGCTGATCCTTCATGGCAGATCTCCCCAAACCCCAGGGATATTCCTTGTGCTGTGCAGGATTTTATAGCAGTACTGAGAAAGGCAGATGTGTAGATATGCATTTATATAAAATGTATATTTAATATGTTAATATGCATGTTTAAGAGGCAATTTCCTGGCTTAGTCTAATTCTTTTATTAGATGCTTTCCTTCACACTGCACCTTCATGGCAGATGTCCCCAAACCCCAGTGACATCCCCATGCCAATCCTACACCGCTGCCCACATGGAAGGAATGCTGTTTTCTGCCAGCAAACACCCAGGGCTGGATGAAATGAGAGGAGAGGCAGGGCAGATTTAGCCTTCTTCTTCCCTGATATGTGATCCAGGTCTCCAACAAGAGTCAGACTCAAAGCCTGATCCCTCCTCAGCCTTCCCAAAAGCTTCTGCTCAGTGCAAAGCCTTGATGGTGCCTCCTAATTTGGGGCATGCATCACTTAAAACACCACTGTGGCCACACCTGGCCAAGACCCCTCTCTGTGGAGCTGAAAATGGGTTGGGTGGGCATCTCTGGGCAAGGGGAGATCGTGGCTCTGTTGGCTTCAGGTGCCCTTGGAGGCTGGGAATATTTGAAACTGGGAGAGACCTGGAAAAATGCTCCAGCCCATGTGGTTGAAAAGGCTGTGTTGGCTTGGGTTTATGAGTTTAAAAGAATTTCTCAGCCACTTTGCTAAGAGCAGGGTTTTATGGAGGTTCTGACAAAGGCAGATGTGCAGATATGTATTTATATAAAATGCTGACTGTGCCAGCACAGGAGAGCTCAGGTTTAAGAGGCAATTTCCTGGCTTAGTCTAATTCTCCTATTAGATGTTTTCCTTCACACTAAGTGAAATTCTGACTGAATTAAAGACCCGCTTCTCCTCTTATCTGCTGCTGCTCTTATCTAACTCTGAGGAAAGGCTGGGAGCAGAGACAGCCAGGGCTTGCCATTTTACAGCTCTCCTTCCCACTTTTCCCCTGGGCTCACATCAAATGCCTGGAAGGTTTGTTAAAAACCAGCCTGTTATGCTCAACACAACCATACAAAGGGAACAGCAATGGAAAAGCCACAAAGTAGATCCATTTCCTGAATATATATTTTTTTTCCCCTAGGGATATCTCTCAAAATCTCCGACAAACCCCAGTGAAATTGTCTCCCTGGAGCAGGGACCATCCTTTTATTAAAAGATGTAGGTTTATTCACTTGTGTGAGTCTCCAAGGCTGTCATGAAAAAGGAAAGAGTAAAAAAAAAAACCCAATCCTGCTCATTATTTATTGTCACTGCTCCTTTTTGGGTCCTGAGCCAGGTCAGTACAACAGCAGGAGCCAAGACACCTCAGTCCCCTCCCTGACTCCACCACTGCCTCACTGCTTAGCCCAGGGCAAGTCCCTTCACTTATTTCCATAAAATCACAAAATAGTGTGGGTTGGAATGGAATTTTTAAAGTTTTTACCTCTTTCTCAGCTAAGTCTCTGCCTTGATTACAGAGTTTGTCAGTTTTAAAGGAGCAGAATTTGTTGGTCCAGCACCAAACTGCTTCCAGCTGATCCTCTTCATGCCATGCTGAAGCAACGCTTGCTCTTATCTAAGAACCATCTTTTGTCCTTGGATTTTTATCCAGA
The DNA here is from genome assembly GCA_013398405.1 of Pheucticus melanocephalus. Taxonomy (NCBI): domain Eukaryota; kingdom Metazoa; phylum Chordata; class Aves; order Passeriformes; family Cardinalidae; genus Pheucticus; species Pheucticus melanocephalus. The sequence continues at coordinate 85,397 of VZSJ01005224.1, read as the reverse complement.
GTCTTGTCCCACTGTTATTGAGTTTAATCCAGTTTTTCTCTAAGCCCTCCCTTGTCCCAAGCCTCTGCCACCCTCTGTGCTTGAGTGTCCCAGACTTTGCAGTGGAGTTGGCTCTGCCAAGAGCTGCACTTCTCACTCAGCCCAGCTTTATCAGGGCCACATTTCCACTGTGTGACATCTCTGTTCCCAAAATTCCCAACACACTTCCAGGCACAGAGGCGTTTAGAGCCCTTGAAACCAAATTAGCCACCCTCCATTTTGCTCACATGCAGGTTTTTTATATTTATTCCTTATTCAGGGCTCTGGCAGCCCAACTCCCTGCAGCACCCTGCTGTCTCTGGCAACATCAAACAAAAAACACCCCCAAAATGAGTCCTTTCTCAGTGGATTTGGGCATCCTTCCAGGAAGGTCTCTGCTCTGTGATCTGCTGGGAATTGCAGCAATCTTTAGAAGAGATGGATCTGGGGAGAGCTCAGAACCCCTTCCAGTGTCTAAAGGGGCTCCAGGAGAGCTGAAGAGGGACTTGGGACAAGGAATGGAGGGACAGGACACAGGGAATGGAGTGATTGGACATTCTGCTTGTCCTCCCAGCCTCTTCCCTCACCTCCTGGCAAATTTTAGAAAAATATCCTCCTTTGATTCCCCCCCTCCCATAAAACCCAAGAGAAATCTGCTTCCCCTGAGACTGCAGTGAAAAGGGATGCACAGCATGATGAAATGATGGCTCCTGCATGGACATGCCTCTTCCCACCTGGAACAGATACAGATCTGGCCCAAAAATTCCACACACACAAAAAAAGGCTGAATATCTTTAATACACTGGTCTGATTTAAAAAGAAACAGAAACCTGGAGTCAAAAAGCAGGTGGGTTTTATCACTTCTTTCATTATATAATTTGGCTGGAATGTCCTTCTCTTTTAAGATGAATGAACCTTCTTGCTGACAGCAACTCCCTTACTTTCTGCTTGCAAACCAAAATTGATGGGATTTTAGGGGGTTTTCTGCTAGGAAAAAATAAAACACCTTCCTCATTGGAAAGGGTGTTCACCTGTGGTTATGAAAATCTCTGGAAAACCAGAATACCCTCCTGGGGAAGTCAGACCATTTAGAGTAGAATAATGGAATGGGTAGGGCTGGAAAAGAGCTTGAAGATCATCTTGTTCCAATCTCCTGCCATGGGCAGGGACACTTTCCACACTTGCACCTTCCAGGTTGCTCAGAGCTCCACCCAAAATGGCCTTGAGCACTTCCAGGGATGGGGCACCCACAGCCCAGGACATTTCTGGTGTCTCCTGCTCCAGGTTGGGATAGCCAGTCCCTATAAATCGGGCCATGAAAAGAACAGTTTCAGGGGTCCTGGGATCAGCTGTGCATCCCTGCAGCTACATCAGGGCTTGGACCTCTTCCAAGTTCAGATGGATCAGATTTTGGGCACTTTGGTCAGTGCCAGCCAAGTGAGCACGAGCCCCATGTTGGATCATCACAAGCATCACCTCAGTCACAGCTGAGCAGGGATAAACCTCTGGATTACTGGTATTTGCTTAGTAAAGTTCTTTTCTTAGCAGGAAATTTTTGGCTTAACCTCTACACAAATATCCTTCCAAGAACAGGTATGAGGGCTCAAAGTCCTCCATCCAGCACAGCATAAGCTGGAGATCTTCAGAACTTTCCTTGAACAACCTTAGATTTTTCCATCAGAAAATAAAATTTTCATTTCTTCTACCTCATCACATGGGCCTGAATAAGAAATACAGAAGCCAGCTACATATTTTCTTTAGACAAGGCTTATCCCAGACAGCTGGAGCCTGGACTTTGCTTCTTCCCATCCTGTGGATTATGAAGGTTTTTTCTTGCTCCAGCAATTGCCTGTGCTTGCTAAAAGCCACCTCTGCATTTCAAGGGCTCTGCCAAGAGGACAGGAAATTAATGACATTTAAATGAAGAGCTGCTCCCTCTTTTAGTCGTTTGATCCTTTCTTTTGATTCAGTAAAACCCTGGCAGAGGACTCCTGATCTAATCACGGGAGCTTGCACTTGGTGATCCAATTACTGCCAAGTTTCTGGACATTTGTTTCTCCTCTGATGAGAACATTTAAAGGTGTGAACTTTTCAGGGGGCTGTCTGTCTCGGCTCTGGGATCTCATTTGGGAAAGGCAGGAATAAAATGCTGTGATTTTCTACAGATTTGAGCTGTCTTCAGCCAGCCTGTGAACCCTGATAGCCAGTGCTTATTTCTGTTCTTACCTACAGGTCTCCACCCCTCTGCCAAGCCTGGCTTGAACGAATCAGTCAATGCAAATCTCATCTGGAGGGACGTGCAGCCAGCACATTCACCAACCTCATTTTAAAGGGGAGGCTACAGACAGATAACACAGAGACTCTTTTCCAACAGCCCTTCTTCAGCCCAGATGTGTACAAACTTACAAGAAGCAGTGGCCATAAACTAAAACACAAGAAGTTCCACCTCAACATGAGGAAGAAATTCTTCATGTTGAGTGTGGGAGAGCATGGAAACAACTGCCCAAAGAGGGTGTGGACTCTCCCTCTCTGGACATGTTCCTCTGTCTCCTGCTCCAGGTGACCCTGCCCTGGCTGGGTGTTGGACTAATGACCTCCAGAGGTCCCTTCCAACCCTAAAAATTCTGTGTTTCTGTGGAAGTTGGGTTGAGAACTGATGATTTCACTTCATGAGAGAGTGCAGGACTTCTGCTCTGCCCACTGATTTCCCAGCATTGTTGCCCAAACACCCTCACATTGCACCCTCAGTCTTTCACGTCCCAAGGTTGCCGCAGTCACCGATCCCACCATGCAGGGGAAAGAGGCTCCCAGGGTCTGCCCTGTGAGATAACATCACCCCAGTGACTCCCAGAGCCTTTCTTGAGGTACCACTGCCCAGTGTTTGCTCATGTCCTGCATTGTCCCCAGCCCTGATAACTCCTCTGGCCAAGGCTATCAACTCATCAGCGGCATCAGCCCCCCACGTTTGGACACCAAACCCTCTCTGCTGATAGACTTATCCCTAATCCCATTCAGGACCTTTTTGATCAATGGATAAATCTCTGTTTGTGTGGCCAAATCCCTCCTGCCTTGTCTGTGGGCTGGGTGTGGGGATAAATGTCCTCAATGTCCCCCTGGGCTCGTGCCATCCCAGATCTGACGATGTGGAGAGCACGTCCCAGTCAAGGCTTAACCCCACGGGGCTTTTTCACCTTTATTTGAGCAGACGGACAGCTGAGGTCCCAAAAAAGGGTGCTGTGGCCTCTGCAGAGTCATAGGACAATTTAAAACTGAGCTGGGAATTCCCAAAGTTTAAGGACATCCTTCTCTTCCAACAGCATCACACCAAGTCAGGGTGGTTTTGTGCTGGCAGCTGAACACAGAAGCCTTGGCCAGACACACTTTCCCATCTAAGTTCCCAGTATCTTTTTAAAGATGTGACCATTTGCTAAGCTTTACTTACCCAGCAACCCTCTTCCAGTCACTGGGGAGGAGATAAGGACGTATGAGGGGACCTTGATCAGATCAGGACTCACCTGACAGGACAATGGGGTGGGAAAGAAGAAAGAGCAGAAAGTAAAAACCCTTGATGATCCAGGCTTGAAAAGAGGCCAAATCTGAAGGGAAGAGTTTTCCCCTAAACAATTCCCTTTTATTTCTTTCACAAATGTCAGTATAAGGCATTTGGCCTCCAGCATCAAATCAGCAGAAGAGAGAAAAATATTAGATAAGGGGGAAAGAGAAATCAGAAAAAAAGAGACAAAAATAGGCCAATCGCGAAAGAGAAATTAAAAAAAAAAGATACAAAAATAGGAAAAAAGCTATATATTTTTCCCTTTCTTTTTTCCCCCAATATGAAATTGGCCCAGAAATAAAAAAAAAAAATCCTATTACCAACAGAAGATATTTTCACCACATGGTCAATACTGGTGGTCAACTACAAGGGAAGGAAGCAAACAGCATTTCACAAAAGGTTTTGCCCTGGAGTCTCAGCTGGACCGTCTTCAGATGCTTCCCAGTGGTGTCCAAATCATTGTCAGTGGCTGGTGGAGAGGGACAATCCTTGGAGGTGTCCACTGGATGTGGCACTCAGTGCTCTGGGCTGATGACAAGGTGGGGATCAGTCACAGGTTGGACTTGATGGTCTTGGAGGTCTTTTCCAACCTCAGTGATTCTGTGATTCCATGATCCTCTGATGTGAACTCATGGCATCTTAACTTCCATCACCTCTGATCTGGGGATGAAATCCCAAGGACAGACAAAGGGCAGGTGATGAGGCCCAAAGATGTTCTTCACACAACCAACCACTGGGAAATGGAGGATTCTGGGGTGTCATCAAAAAACCCCTGTGATTTGATCCAAATGGGTATGAAATGTGAAAATCAAAGAACCACAGAACCATGAAATCATGGAATGGTCTGGGTTGGAAGGGACCTCAAAGTTTACCCAATCCCACCTTAGCCATGGTCAGGGACACCTTCCACTGTCCCAGGCTGATCCTGTCCAACCTGGCCTTGGACACCTCCAGGGAGCAAATCCCCCATTCTTCCTAAGAGATCCTTGCCTATAAACCTCACGGACTGGAACAATGAGACCCCTCTGTGATGCTGGGATTTGCTCAAAGGAGAGGTGAGTACAAAAAACATCTGCAAGGGGTGATGGTAGAAACAGGAATCTGGTGCCAAAATAAAAAAAAACACTGGGGACTTCTTATATATCCTGGCATTTGTGGTGAAGATCTGTGGTTCTCATATTTTTAATTTTCCATTTAAGAGGAAAAGTGAGGAAGAAAGAGTTAAACACAAACAGCCCCGTTGTTTTTTCGCTTCTTTTTTTTCCCTTTGTGTGTTTTGGTTTTGCTTGAAATTATATAAAATGTAACAACTTTTGCCCCTGATGTGGTTTTCCCACTGCACACTGTGAACAGTCAAGGCTTTTATATGGCTGAATTCTGAAAATGTTCTTTATTCTCTATACAAACCACCCTCCCCCAAAACAACAAGGAGAAGAATTCAGATTTTTTCATCTATAATTAGTAAAATTATTAGAAACATTTAAACTTCTTGCTTAGAGCAGTTCAAGCCCAGCTTTTCTTTTCACTGAGTTTAAACAGCAATTCAGCCAGAAAGGTCTTAGAATTTTCTTAAAGCAAGCAAACCAACCAAAACCAAACAAAAAATCCCAAAGTGAAAGTAAAATTCAATTAAATTAAAAAGAAAATTAAGTAACCATCAACTATTAAACTTTGGAATTTTGTCTAGCCAGAAACAATCGATACTGAACATTCTGGTTTGCTGGTTTTGTATTTCCACCTCTTCCAGATGGAACACAAATAACATTTTCTTTGATTTTGGGAGGATTTCCCACTAAAAACAAACAAAAAAAACCCCAACCAACCAACCAACAACAACAACAACAACAAAAAACACACACACACACAAAAAAAAACAAATCAAAAAGAAAAAAAAAAGGTGTTCCTTAATGAGTTCTACTTCTTTCATGTGTGCTTTCCTGGAGTGAACATTACACGTGCAGTTTTACCACAGACCGGATGGAAAGGTGTCAAAAATGAACCTTTATTTTTATTTCATTATCAGAAAAAGACAGTTCATCAAGAGCAGATATTTTGGGAAGGAGCCCTATGTGAGGTGCCTGCAACCATTTATCCATGCTGGTTTAGGTATCTTTGGGTGGCAACAACCGGAATATGCTCCAATGCCTGCGATGTCCTGCTGGAATTACAGTGAGATTTCACAGCTGTTCTGCCAAAAATCCATAATCCTGTGGAAAGGCACGGGACTAAGTGCTCTGGGAGAGACAGGTCCTGTCCTGGATCTGCTGTCCCCACAAGGACTTTAATCCCCCTTCCCCTTGTCTTCCCAAGCAATAAAATCCACCCATCCTGCAGTGCTGTTGGGAGGCTTCACATGGTAATCTTTATAAAGTGCCATGGGATCTTTTGGAAAAGAGAAAAGAAAAAGAAAATAAGAAAAAAAGCAGGATCCAGCCTGATTTTGGTGTCACACAGCAAGGAGTGACTCCCAGGGAGATACAGATGATCTGTAAGTTTCCCTTCCAACCCAAACCATTCTGTGATTCCATGATTTTGTGGCAAAGACAAGCTCAGGATCAGGATCAGTTATCACTGCAGAGCCCAGCAGCCACCCTTCATTTATCTCCTGGCTGCCAGCGAGGGTGACACTGCAGGGACATTTCTCCAGCCCATGGAAAGGGCTGTCCCTTTGAGATGTCTTTGCCTTTCTGTACTGAACCAAATCTCCTTTGTCCACCTTGTCTCTGGTGGGTAGGACAGGATAGAGCTGAGCCCAAGTTGCTCTGTCATGCAAGCCGAAAGCCAATTTCTGGAGAAGGGAATTCTCTGGGGAGATCTTAGAACACCTTCCAGAGCCTAAAGGGGCTCCAGGAGGGCTGGAGAGGGACTTGGGACAAGAGGTGGAGGAACAGGACACAGGGAATGGCTCCCCATTGCCAAAGGGCAGGGTTGGATGGGATATTGGAAAGGAATTCTTGGCTGTGAGGGTGGTGAGGCCCTGGCACAGGGTACCCAGAGAAGCTGTGGCTGTCTCTGGATCCCTGGAAGTGTCCGAGGCCAGGCTGGATGGGGTTTGGAGCAGTCTGGGGTAGTGGAAGGTGTCCCTGCCCACGGCAGGGTGTGGAACTGGGTGATCTTTAAGGTCCCTCCCAGCCCAAACCTTTCCATGATTCCCTGATTCTGTACAACAGCCAGAACTACACATTCAAGCCCAGAATTCTCCTGTCTCTGACTGGTTTGGTGGGATTTTTGTTCATTTAAACTAACACCCTCCAAAACTTAAACCAGTGTCCAGGATTCCACCTCTCTCCTGCTGCACTGTGAGTCTCAGGAATCACATCATTCCTGACTTGTTCAGTGCATGAAAACTCAGAGGTGCATCAGCTGCCCAACAGACACCACAGTTTATTAATAATATCAACACTGCAAAAATGATCCAAGAAGGAGGGATAATTACACATAGATTCAGCGACATGCCTGAATATTCTTTCCCCTTGCACTGCACTGGAGTTTTGCCTGATGATATTATCATTTTCTGATAAAATGAACTTTCATGTCATTGTGCCTTTTACAGTTACAGCCTGTGGTGTATTTTCTTGCTTTTCCCCAAGGATGACAAAATGCCACCTTCACCCAGGGTTTCCCATCCTGGGCAGCATTCCTAGGTGGGTGTGAAGCTGCAGGATGGGTCCAAAAGCCAAAGGCAGACTGGATTTCAGCAGATTTAAGGGAGCATCAACTCTGCTCCTCTCTGGTAACATTGGTGCATCAAAAATATTACACCAGTGATATTTCTCTTTACAAACCCAAAAGAGAAGAAGAAGAAGGAGCAGGATATTCCTGATGGTAGAAGAAAACTGGGATCTTTATTTGTGCATCCATAAGAATCTCAGTGGCATAGTTTGAATTCCTGCTGCCCTGAGTGATGCTGGGGAAGGCTGCAATGTTCACTTGGCTGGAGAACAGCAGTGCAAGGGGGATTTTGGTGGGATATTTCTGGAAAATTGGGTGAATGTTAATTAGGAAATTAAAAAAATCCCATGTTGCTGCCTCAGCTCCAGAAATTGTTGTGCGGACGACGTGGAAATTAAATATAATCTGAAGTAAATCTGGCACTTGATAGAACCATGGAATTGCTTAGGTTGGAAAAGTCCTCTAAGACAACTGAGTCCAACCATTCCCCCCAAAACTGCCAAGGCCACCACTGAAGCCTGTCCCAGAGTTCCACACCCACACAGCTTTTAAATCCCTCCAGGGATGGAGATGCCACCGCTGTCCTGGGCAGCTGTGCCAGGGCTGGGCAGCCCTTTGGGTCCTCCTTGCCTTTGCAAAGTTGAGGCCAGGGGATCTGGGAGGGGCTGAGTTCCAGTCCAGTGCCCAAAGTTCAGGGAATGCAGGGAATCTTTTCAGGGAACTGAACCATTTGTAAATCCAGGTGAAGAGAGGAAGATTCCCAGAAATTCCCATCTGTCCCCAGCATCCCTTGCTGGAGGACATTGCCAACCTCAGATCACAAATTCGCCCTGCACTAGGGAGTTTTTTCGTTTTTGGAAAAGACCAGACATTTTTCCACCTTTTCAAACTTTCCTCTTTAAAATTGTCAATATTTTGGGGGTTTTTGACTGGCATCATATGGCTAGATGATGGATTTAGGTCAAACCATCCTCCTGCTTTACCACTCAGTCCCGCCAGCACTGCCTGCACATGAAATCCTGCTTGTCCTTTGCTCATGTGAGTGCATTTCACATGGATTTGGCTTGGAAATTCAGTGCCTGGACTTTATGGCATGAAAAACTATTTTGGCTTTGTGACTTTATTTATATGTGAAATCTACCTCTCTTCTTTTTTGCTTTCCCCTCCAGAATAAGCAGATTAATTCAACCACTGTGCAATTCAACCATCGGTGCAGAGAGAGAAACAATTTTTTCAGCGCAGAAAGAACTCAGCCACAAAACTTCTGTACTGATCCTGAATCTGCCACCCTGAGGGCATAAGATTTGGGTCAGGACTGGCTTTTTTAAATTTTTTTTTTTTCCATCACTGCATCCAGCCTCGGCACTGCATCTCCTGGCACGGGGTGCGCGATGCTCGGAGGGAGCGCAGGGGCATCGGAGGGAGAGCAGGGGCAAGGGAGGGAGCTTAGGGGCATCGGAGGGAGCTCAGGGGCATCGGGCTCCGGCCCTGCAGCCCTTCCCTTCCTTTCCCTTCCTTTCCCGGCGGCGCTGCCCGGGGCACTGACCCCAGCGCCGGGGAGTCTGGAGCGGAGCCGGCGGCCGCCGCTCGCCGCCGTCAGCCCACACCTCATCAATAGGGGCTGACAGCCCCGGCCCCGGCGCCCCGACGGCACCGCCGCCGGCACGGCACGGCTTGGCACGGCCCGGAGCGCGGGCTGCGAGCAGGGAGAGCCCCCAAGGTGGGGTTGGAGGCAGCGCCATGCAGCCGGGATGTATTTGGGGAGAGAAGTCGGGGTGCAGAACCTCACGGGGGTCAGGCTGTGGGTAACCCCACAGGATTATCCAGGAATCCCGGCATTCCCGCCATGGGTCTGGGATAGACGCAGCATCACTGTGAGGGGCTACCAACATCCCAGTGGGGCTGCAAGGGGAGTACAGGGGTGTAGGGGACCCCACAGTGACAGGTAAGGGCACTCAGTGAGTGGTACAGGCGAGTAGGAAGGTAAGACAGGTTGGTGAGAGAGATACAGACACGTGGATATATAGATGGATGAATAAATGGATGTTCTGGCAAAGTAGATGGACACAAAAAAGTAAGTAAGACATAGGAATGAGAAGGGAGTTACAGGGATGTGTGGATATAGGGATATATGGCTAGATGATGGATTTAGGGATATATAGACAAATGATGGATAAATGGATATATGGATAGATGAGGGATAAATGGATATATGTATAGCTTAGGGATATATGGATAAATGATGGATAAATGGATGTATGGATAGATT
>VZSJ01005224.1:11585-70885 GCA_013398405.1 Pheucticus melanocephalus | reverse complement strand
TGGAGTTCCACATTCCCAGGGCTCCATCCCAGGCATTTCCAGGCACAGCACCCTTCCCCGCCTGACGCACGATGCTTTTCCAGCCTCCCCAAGAACGGGAAGGGGTTTTCCATCACCGCCGCTGCTCCTGCCGGACACGCGGGGCTCGCCGGGGCCGGTCAGTGCCCGGCAGCCTGGATGTCGCAGCAGGTGCGCTCCGCACGGGCGGTTTCGCTGTCGCTGCGTCGAAGGGCGGTGACAATGATGACAGCAGAGCCACACGTGTGCAGGGCGCTGCGAGTGGGCGACAGCAGCCCGGCTGGTGACGCTCCCCCTTCGTGCCCAGCGGGTTCCCCTCCACCGCAGGTGATGTTTCCCCCTCGCCCCCGCGCTGGTGGCCCCGGGGGATCTCCCATCCACGGCTGACGTGTGTCCGCAGATGCCACGCAGACTTTCGTCACAGCCCCTGTGTCCCCGCGGGGAAGGTCCCTCTGAGCTGGGCTTTCACATCTCGCCACCAAACCAGAGAATCCCAGACCGGGAAATTCAGAGTCCTGGCGTTTCAGGCTCAATTCACTCGGTTTTGGGAGTGAGGCTGACAGGAATGCAGCGCATTGATCCAAGCTGTATTTTCAGTGTTCTCTGGGACACATCTGTGCCCCCCACGCACACACAGTGGCACAGACACGCAGGGCACCACATGTCCTGTGCTTCCCGACCCCTAGAGATCCCCTTTTCCTAAAAAAAAACCCGTTCCAGGTGGACTTTTTATTTTGTCTGCCCCCCGATTTCCAGGGCGCTGATTCTCACTTCTCAGCCTCTCCCCTCCTGCTGCATCAGAGCACGGATCGCTGCTCCACGCACCTCTGCATCCCAGGGATTTGTCCCCGAGGAAGCCACTTGTACTTATTTCTACTGGGGGTAAAGAAAAGGGGGGAAAATCGGGAAAAAGCAATAATATAGTAGAGAGGGCAGAGGGGGTGGTGAAAGGATTTAGAAATTCCCCTGACGCTCCGCTGAGCCCTGATGATGCTCGGCCACCCTCCCGCGAAGGGCAGTACCTGGCGCTTGGGATGGGGGAGGAGGCGGGGGGTTGGTGGCATTTTGGGACCGCTGCCGTCCCGTAAACAGACGTGACGTTTGTTTGGGAAAATGTCTCTGAAAGGCGCGACAAGAGCTTTGGTTAAGCCGGGGCGGGGGTGGCAGCCACAGCGGGGTCCCTCTGTGCGGGGCTGTCCCTCTGTCCTTCCAGCCGTGCTCTCCGCATCGTCCCGTGGGTTTTCCTTGCTTTTGGGTGTCCTGAGAGGTGTCTGCGGGCAGGGGGGTGCACAGGGGTCCCAGAGAGGGGACTCCAAGGCTCCGCAGAGAGGAGGGTCCAGGATCTGTCCCCCGGGAGGGCGGGGGATCCATCCATCCCCCGCACAGCTCCAGGAGGGGTTGGCGCTCGGCATTTCCCCCTTTTTCCTGGATCTGGAGAGGGCTGGAGGGGCAGCACCCTCCTGTCCATCCCCAGCCCCCCAGACGGGTGGGAAGGGGGCGGGAGGAGGCGATGCCGTCCTGAGACGTCTCCTGGCAGCCTCGTCCCCCACTCCCGGCCATCCCGTCCTCCCAAACCACCCCGGTCCTGCTGCGTAGCCCAAAAACTCGGGGGTGCAGCCGTGCCTTGCCCCCCTTTCCCTTCCCAGTGGCACCGGCTGCTCTAACACAAGCCAGGGACAGCCTGGAGATACCCACAGACAGATACCTATGGATAGATACCTATAGATACCTATAGATAGACACCTATAGCTGATCCACACCGCCCGCAAATGCCACCCAGCCGTAGGCACCGGATTTTTTTGGAGCCGATTTTTCCCCTCTCCGTTGTCCCGGGGTGGCCAATCCCCTCCCAGAGTCTGTAACTCTCAGATTCTCCCCAGCCCCCTCCTCCAGACCCTTCCCGGCTGTAGCCAAAGCGAGGAATAAATAAAAGAATTAAGGTAATACTAATAAAAACTCCAAATAATCCCAAATGTCCAAGAGGCAGAAGCCGCCGGCCCCATTTATCCCTTTTGCTCTGCTAAAATCACATTTCTCCCTCTGTTTTCCCCCCCTAGTTTTAACCACTTTTCTTCTTGATTGTTTTAAAAATTCAACTTTTAGGACAGATAAAAATTTAAATTCACTTTTTCCACTCTTCCCCTCTGCCCCCCGCCCCCCTCCAGTTCCTGAAGGGTTTTTGAGTGATTTTTTTTTTGCTTTCTTGGAGGGGAAATTTGATTTTTTTTCCCCATGCATCAACACCAGGAGCTTTAACTCTAAAACCACCGCGGAACTAAGTTCGATACGGGGAAATTAATAAAGCAAAACCAAAAAACTCTCAGAAATTGGCATCGCATAGATTTTTTTCCTGTCCGGGGCAGATTTGGAGGCTGGAAAGGAGAGAGGCAAGGCCAAAGTTTGCTCCCCTGGGTTATTTTCACACAGATTTCGTTAATCGCAAGGTAAAAAATTAAAAAGCTTCACCGAGTGCAGAACAAAGTTTTGGGTTTGGTTTGGGTTTTGTTTTGTTTTGTTTTTTGTCGCTGCGCTTTGCTGTGTCCCATCTGCTCATTCCGGGAGGAATTGTGTCCTAAATCCTGTTGGGTCACGCCAGGCTGGGCTCGGGGCAGTTCCTCCCCTCTCCGAATTTCGGGATGAGCGTCCCCGCGATTCCCGGCTCCGCCGACCGATAATTCCCCGAAAAAAAGAAAGAGGCTGGATCCGGCCACACGCACGCGAAACAACCCACGGGAATTGCGTTTTGTACCTTTTTTCCTGCAAGTAGCAAAGCCAAAACAGGTCCTTGAAATCTTCTCTGCTTTGCTGCTTGAGTGGGTTTAATCAGTTTAAATTGCATTTTTGATTTTTGTGACTTTTTCAAAAAAAAATTATTTATTTTTAGTGAGGAAAGAGCTTCTTTTCTGTAGGAATTCAACGAATCTTTAGGAAATCTCTGCTTTGGGAGAGAAAACCGTCAGGGATTTTGCAAAGGAAGGAAAGATGAGTGTCCCGAACCTGGCACATCTGGATAGGCACTGCTATCAAAAGAGACATCGATATATTTAATTCTCCTTTCTTTCCCTGCTAGTCTCGTGTTCTTAAGCGCATTTTTATATATACCTGTATTCATACATATTTTTAAATGTATGCGCTTATATGTTTATATATTACAGGTGAATTATTAAACATTATACTTTATATGTTATATGTCTATTTTTATATATTTCATAATTTACATATATACAAAAACAATACCACAGGGCATTATAAATTATAAACAATAAAATATTTCGGTAAGACAGTGCATCTATGTCTGCATGTAACACACATTCCTGTAAATTCTAACATACATTAAGTCCCGTTTATACTCAATTTTTCTATCGGTCTGTATAAAATCACACACCTTTTATTAATTATATATTTTCCTCCATGTGCTGAAATTACAAATACGCACAGAGACACGGTTGCTGATGTTTATTCCTTATGTATTTCTGTGCCCATAATTTTATTTCCACACGGGGCTATAAATATTTTCATCCCGATATTTGGGGTTATCTCCAACTGCGTTTTCCCACTTTTTGGGGTTTGAGCAGTCCCTGTGCCCCCTGGGTATTGCAGAATAACATGAGGGCAGAGGATGAGGGGATCCCGCATCCCCGGGGATTCATTCCCAACCCTGGAGCAGCCCCCACGGGCTCTCCTCACCCTCCATCCCCCTTCAATAAATCGCTTTCCCCATTCCCTCCTCCTCCCTACCCCGTGTCTTTCATACGGAGATTTGAAATTTTAATTCAATATTTTTATTTCCAAGCACCAAAACCCTCTGACATCTCCCCCCCGCTTCCCACAGACTTAGGGTAGGGCCCCCAAATTTCCACAAGAAGCTCCAGAGTGTGGGAAATGTTAATGGTGTGAGAGTTATTCCCGGGAAAGGGAGCAGTGGGACCTCCGGGATGTCTGGAGAGACTCCAGGTGAAATGAGCCCCTGAGGAGAGGGGGCTGTGGATGTGGGGCTGAGCCCCACGTGGGACTGGGACCCCAAATTGCAGAGGGGTGCAGCACCCCCGCTGCGCTTCATCATTAACCTTAAACCCATCAGAGCACGGAGGGACAGGAAAGGGGTGCCCAGTTGGAGGGGAGCACCCCCAAACTGGCTGGGACAGAGAGGAGAGCAGCTGCCTCCTCACTCTACAATTTGGGGTCGCGATCTGGGGCAGAAACACGGAAAAATCTCCCCTGTGCAATATTGCCAACGAAAGGGGCTGACTCCAGCGGGATTGGGGGGTTGTGGGGTGTCTGTATCCCTCAGAAAATCCCTCTAATTTTTTCTGGGAGCCAAGCACGGGCATCCCTGAGGCGTGCAGGCACGCGAGGCTGCCCAGCTGGTGAGGCCATGCCCACGGGGCTGGTTTGATTTTATTATTTGATTTTATTCCTTTTTTTATTGATTTGTTGGGGTTTTTTTCCCTCTCCTCCACAGCCATGAAACCTGGCGCCCGGCTGATGGTGCAACAGATACCGGCCACCCCCTTCACCCCCCCTTCCCTCCCATCGCCGCCCACTTCCACGTGACGTGGGAAAACCAGTCAGCGAGTGGGACTGGGCAGCCTGGCCATACTGGGGAGCCTGGAGGGGGGCAGCGCTGCCCCTAATTCCCCCAAAGGAACCAGGAGCGGGGCATCTCTGAGCCCTCTGCCTGCCCCACAGCGAGGGGAGGGGGTTCCTGCCCCACGGCCTCGCCCCCCTCCACCCCTGCGCCCCCCCCAGCACCGAAGGTGGGTAGCGCTTCTCTGTCCCCTCGCTCCTCTTCCTCGCTGTCACGCCGGGACCCCAGCGACCTCCCCGAAAGCTTCCTCCTGTTGTCTCCTCGGGCTTGAAAAGTGACTCAATTTTGCTAATTTTTTTGTTAATTTTTTTTATTAGCACCACAGCTATTTGTAAAGCAAGAGGGGGACTCGCTCCTTGTTCCCCTCCTGTGAATCCTTGCTTCTCGTTAGGGAATCCTGTGGAAAAGCTCCGTCCTAGGCCGGTTGCACACCAACCATTCCCTGGGGGTCTGGGGGACACAAATCTCCCTTAAAACCCTTTCTTCCCGGCTCGATTCCATCCTTACCCCTTCCCTGCGCTGCCTCCGGCTTCTCTCCCTTCCCTCGGCCGCCTGCCCGTCTCCCGCTGTCCTCCCAGGGTATCAGCCCTTATCTGCTGGTTATCTCTTCTGCTGCTAAATTCAGCCCAGCGGAGGGGTTCAGCCGGGGGAATCTGTTGGTTAAACCTAAAGCAGTCCCAGGAGCCAACTCTCCGGCCATAATTCCCCCCCTCCCTGCCCCATCCAGCTCTTCTCCCGGCGTGAGGTGGTTTTCATGGAATCCCACAATTCCAGAATGGTTTGGGTTAGAAAATACCTAAAGGCTCATCCAGTTCCGAGCCCCCTGTCCTGGCCAGGGACACTTTCCACCAGATTGGGTTGTTCCAAGCCCTGTCCAAGAGGTTCCCTCCATGATTTGTAGAGAATTTCACAAATCCAACTCATCTCACCTCCCTACCCTGACCCTCCTTGGGAAAGGGGTTTCACCCTGACCCCTTTCCACAAGTGGGTTTTGGGGTCTTGACATCGCAAGCCATGCACAAAGGCCCCAGTGGCATCCCAAGGCCCAAACCCACCCCAAATTCCCCCAAATTTGCCCAAATTCGAAACCAACCCACCACGAGGTAAAGCACCCCTTTCCCCCACCCCGTCCCACGACTCTGGGACGTTCCTCCCCACCCAGACCTACAGCACTCCCAGTCCCCAGTGGGTCACCCCACTGTGCTTCCAGCTTCTCCCAGTTCCCCACACGGGAAAAACGGGGGAGAGGGAGAGAAAACACCTGGAAGAGGGAGTTGGGGTCTGCTCCCCACTTTGGGCAGCACTAATGGGGCTCAGTGGGTAATGCCCCCACTCTCCTTTAAGCCCCTTCGGTCATGTCTGGCCGGGCTTTAGGGGGGATGCGGACACGCGTGGGGCAGCCGCGGAGTGGGAGGGTCGAGCCATCCTTCCTCCTTTCCCTCTTTCCCCCCACTTTTCCCCAATATTTCTCCCCCCCCCCCCCCACCCCTCCCGCCGCCCACATCAAACGCCGGCCCCGGGGGCCATTAACAGCTTAAAGCACCGATCGTACCTGCGGGACAAAGGTTTTTGCTGCGGGCCAGAGGAGAGAGCATCGCTGTCTCTCACCTTCCCGGCTGTGTCCCCCTTCCTTTCACCTCCCCCCTCCCTTCTCTAACCTCCTTATCTCCCCGCCCGGGGGGGTCCCGGCCCGGCCGCCGCCGCATCCCGCATCCCATCCCGGCAGCATCTCCCCCTGCTCCCCCGGGGGTGTTGGAAGGGGAGGGCGGGAGGGGAGGGAGGAGGAGACTGAGCCAGGGTTTTAAACAGCCCAGCCTGATGGTGGAGGGCGGGGGGGTGGGGGGGCGGGAGGTGATGGATGGAGCCCGCTGGGAGCAGCTAAATCCAGGCGGGAGCTAAATTTCCCCTCCGGAGGGACCCGGACTTCTTGCTCGGGGTCTGCAAGAGGCGGCGGGACCTGCTGAAGGTGGGGAAGGTGGGCGGTGGGGAAGAGAGGTGGGAGGGGGGGGTCGGAGGAAAAAATCGCATCGCTGGTGGTGTTTTGGTTTTGGCTGGAAGGCTTGTGCCCACGCGGGACCGCTCCGGGGGAAAAAAGTGGAGCCGAGGGTTTTCCAGGCGCTCCCCATCGCTCTGGAACGCGGCTGGGCTTTGGGGAGGCCCCGCACGAGATGTACCAGAGCTTAGCCATGGCAGCCAACCCCGGCCCTCCGGCGTACGAGGGGGCAGGTGGCTTCATGCACAGCGCGGCCGCAGCGTCCCCGGTCTATGTGCCCACCACGAGGGTCACCTCCATGCTCCCCAGCCTGCCCTACCTGCAGAGCAGCGCCTCTTCCCAGCAAGGCAGCCCCGTCCACTCCAGCCACTCCATCTGGACTCAGCCCGGAGCAGAAAGCGCCGCTTACAACCCTGGATCTTCT
The DNA here is from genome assembly GCA_013398405.1 of Pheucticus melanocephalus. Taxonomy (NCBI): domain Eukaryota; kingdom Metazoa; phylum Chordata; class Aves; order Passeriformes; family Cardinalidae; genus Pheucticus; species Pheucticus melanocephalus. The sequence goes on along the minus strand of VZSJ01005224.1, from coordinate 63,862 downwards.
CACCCTCCCGTGTCACCTCGGTTCTCCTTCTCCACCAGCACCCCCATCCCGGCCACCTCTTCCCGGGAAGCGGCGGCGGCTTACAGCAGCTCCTTGAACCTTTCTGCTAACGGGAGGGAGCAGTACGGCAGGGGCTTCGGCAGCTCCTATTCCAGCCCCTACCCGGCCTACATGAGCCCCGAAATGGCCACGACCTGGACTTCCTCGCCCTTTGACAGCCCCATGCTGCACAACCTGCAGAGCCGAGGGACGCCCGCGGCCGCCCGCCACGCCAACATCGGTGAGCACGGGGCTGGGAGATGGGAGGGGAGGTTTCACCCCGTTACCCCCGCCCCAGATTTTGGGGCACGCACCCCTCTGTGCGTAGGTTTTGGTTTTTGGAAGGAGGAATTTGGAGTATTTCGGGTAGGCGCTATCTGAGTGGTCTCTCTGGCTGGAAAACATCGAGGTCCTTATTCTTAATTATTCTGCAAAATCACCGTTGCAAAACATCCTCAAAGTTTCCAAAATGTAAACGAAATTTAGGGCAGGCCCGGAGCGGCAAGGAGTGATGAGCCGAGATGTGGAGCGAGGGCCTGCTGGCTCCTCGGATAGCTCAGAGGGGATTTAGGGGCTCTGATGGGGATAATTTTGGGGTGCAGGACCACGGTGTTCCAAGGACACACAGGCAGCCCCTTCCTGAGATGGCTTTAGGTGTTAAACTGGGAGCATTGAGAAAGCAAAGTTGGGTCCATGAATTCCAAATCTTCCCTTCGGGCTGTTTTACGTTCTGGTCTTTTAAAAAATTCTTTTGGAAAAGTCGGGCTACAAAAAGGGAGAGCGAAGAGAAATTTAGAGCTGAGGTGGGAGAGAAGATGGAGAAGGATTAAAAGAAATGCATCTACATTTATAATGGTGCTTTTTGGGGAACTTATGCGCATCTGAGCAACATAACCCTGGTATTTCAGCGTCTCCTTACCCCAAAAATCCTCACCCTGATCTCTCGTGCCGAGTCCAGTCTCGGAGCCTTTCATTTCATTAAATTCCTCTGGTTCCTACAACGAAGAATTGGTCCAAATGGCTTCAAATACTGTTTTTATATTTCGTGAGGTGGAAGAGGGATAAAAGGAGAGAGAAATGCAGGCACATCTTTGCATGGTGGTTTCATAAACCCTTTATTCCTTCCCGCCTCCTCTCCATGAAGGTATTTCTGTCGGCTTTGGGGTCGGGGTTAACAAAGAAAATACTTCAAATTTGTCTGCAGATCTGTTTTACGATTGTGTTCTCTGACCTGAATTTTGGAGGGTGATTTTACCATCGTGTTCAGCAGGATTTGCATTGTCTTTAGCATTATTTAAAGATGTTAAAAGAAGGAAAGTTGGGCGTCGGTGAAGGCTTGGCCTTGCCAACATCTTCTGCTTTTCTTTAGGTGCTAGAAAATTTCTCAAAATGAGGAACAGATTAAGGATAAAACTTTAGCCAATCAGACAATGTTTTTTTGAAGCCATGAGAAGGCAGATGGTAGAGGAAAAAATCAGGATGAAATAAAGTAAAATATTAATTGAATATCAGTAAGCACATACGAATATTTGTATTTTACCATGGTACCATCTCTTCCTTGGGGGGGAAAAAATCACCTTTTTGCGGTGACTTCAGAAGGGCTCTTAATAATAAAAATACCCTAAACCCAAATTAATGCAAATGAAGAATTGCAGTTGCAGAAACACCCATCAGCTTTTAAAGCGCTAGGGGATTTGGGGATTTTGAGCGTGGTAGTTTGTGCTGCAGCTCCGCATTCTGATGGCAAAAAAAAAAAAAGGGTTTTAAATAGCACTGGGCAGAAGGGATGAGTTGCGCCAGTGCAGAAAATGGTTTTTAATGAAGGAGAAAGGAGCCGGGACTCCACGGCCAGGTCCTGACTCGGGTGCCGGATTTTCGGCGGCGCGGCCGAATCCGCGGGATTCATTAGCGTGGGGCTAATTACGCCTCCGCCTTGGATATGGAAAAGCGTTCGAATTTTAAAACAAAAGTGCTTCGGTTTTGGTTAAAAAAAAAAAAAAATAAAATGAACTGCCTGAGAGCTGGTGAATTTTAAATGGATTTTTGGAAGGCAGCTCCTCTGGGAAGTAGTTTAAGGTCCAGCCCAGCCCCGTTCCCACTTCTCCCTCCCTGAGTCGGGACGCGGCCGCTGCCGGGTCCCTCCTTGAAGCCGAGCGATGCTTTGGGCATCGAGGGGGTTGAGTAAAGCATGTAGAGGCTGGCTGTGGGGTTCTGAGATGGGAAATGGTTTTATTTTCATGATTTTAAGGGTAAAAACCCCTGAAAAACTGAAGGCATTGAAAGATGTAGTGGGCGCGGGGGGGACACCGTTGTGGATTATCCCCATCACAGACCCACTTTAATTCCACATCCGAGCCTGGTCAGCATCTGAGAAATCCTTGGAACGGTGCAGTTGACTCTTTCTTTGCCTTTTCTTAGGGCTAAAAGTAATTTTATTCTTTGCACAGCAAGGAATCTCAAGGTGGAAACGCAATCCTTTTAAATGTGTGAAATATAAATATTTTCAGTGCTCTCATTTTCTTTTCCAGATAAATAACCACCACCTTCGGGTAGTGCTAAATGCAGAGCACCCCTGGGGTCATTAAAATTTTAATTACTACGATTTTTTAAAAATAAAGATGAAGTATAGGTAGCTACAGCTGAATATGCAGACAGGAATTCACAGTCTGTACAATTGGGCATGACGTTTCCCTCCCTGCTTTATAGAAATATATCCCTGTAACAAAAAAGCAACACACAGGGGAAAGAAGATTAGTGAAAACGTATTCGAAGAAAATAACACTAAAAGAAATACAAATCTTCGTGTTTTTCTCTAAATTGAGGAATTTTTGCCTCGGTTAAACCATGGAACGAAGCACTAGGAAGGCTGGGTAAAACGCACGGGGCCGTTTAGAAAACTTTCCCTGGTGTGAGTTCAAAATGCCAAATTCGGGCTTTTCAGGGTAAGTTTGGTGACTGATTTCATTACCCTGAAGAGCAGGATCAGACCCTGTGGTCGAGGCAGTGAACTTGCCCCAGGCATTGCCTGGGATGGAGTCACTGCGAATTCCCGACTTAATGAGCCATGAAAAGGACCAGCTGCAGAATCCCCTCTCAAAAGACTTCCCCGCCAGCACCAAAAATCTCTTGAAATCACTCCCAAAATTACCCTAGATGGGCAGTTTGGCTCTTGCCCCTTCCCCAGGCGGAGGGGAGCGGGGATGGAGGGCGGCCCGGGGCTCCGAGCGCATCCACCCCGCAGCTCCTCGCTGCCTCCTGGATCTTTCCAGGCTCGGGAAGGGCGCTCCGACCCCAGATTTCATTTTGCTCACAGCGGGGATTTTACTGCGGCATCGCGGAGGTATTGCTGTGGTTGGGGATAGATCGGGGCTGTGGGCATTCCTGGTGGGTGCTTTTTTAGTTTTTTGGGGGTTTTTTTTTTGGCCAAATCGAAGTCGGAGCTCCTCAAACAGGCGCTGCTGGGACGCAGCAGCAGCATCTGGGAAGATCAAAGCCTGGGGCAGACACTGGGTTGGAAAATGTCCTTTCTGCTGCTGGTGGGGGAAGAGATTGGGAACCAGATCTTAAGCTTTCCCACAGGGATGCTAAGAGATCTGCCCTGTCGCATCCCGGGGCTGACATTTCCAGTGATGCATTGGCATTTGTTACAACCCTCTGCCCTACAAGCAGCCCCTGACCTTCCCCACGCACCAAGGGACGAGGTGGCTGGTCCCTGTGGGGTGGCAGGCGATGAGGGGGGCCCAGCATCGTCCTGTCCCGGATCCTGGAGGGATGGGACCTTAGGACAGAGGGATGGGGCCATAGGACAGAGGGATGTGAGTGTAGGATGGCAGAAAAGTCTGTAGGACATCGGGAAGGGGCTGTGGGACATCGAGAAGGGGCTGTGGGACATCGGGAAGGGCTGTAGGACACCGGGATGGGGCTGTTGGACGTGTCTGCCTTTTCCTCCATCCCCCGTTTCGCAAGCGGCCGCATTTCTCACCCCAGCCCCGCCGGCGGGGAAGGTTCGCCCAGGGCTTTGTTCCCCCCCTCCGGGTCTGAATCCACCTTCTGCTGTCCCTCCTAATTTAATTGTCACCCGTCAGTCTGGGATTTGGGATGAAACCCACAGAATGAGGGTTTCTAATCTCTGAGCAAGATCAAGCTTGAACACACAAGTGTTTATTCCCCTCTCCAAGCCCCCCAAGCAGTAGAATTTAAATTTCAAATAAATCAGTGATAATAATAAAAATAACACCATCACGGGCACTCTGTTACCCCTATTAATAATTCAATTATTTACTTTAAAATTTCACTGTATTACCAAGCCCAACTTATGTTGCACAGAGCAGCCTATAAGGGGTAGAATATAATATAAATGTTCATAAATTTTTGTAGAGCAGTAAAACTTAAGGCAGTGGATGGTGGTGCTTAATCTAAGACTTTATTAAATCAGGATTAATTATTTTTCACCCATCCATGTGCATTTCTTTCTCCCTGTAACAGTAACAGCAATTTTCTTTTAAGAGACAACTTATATTTTGCTCTCTACTTTTTTTTTTTTTGCCAGAAATTTTAAGAGAAAGAGGTGAAATTCTTGGAAACAGATGCAGGTTTATCAGGCAGAGTATTCCAAAGGAAACCAGGCCCAATCCTGACATCTCTGTGGTATTCTGATGATGGGAAACCCTTGGCTTGGCCGGCAGAAAGGGGCTCCCCAAAACTGGTTCTGCCAAATGCAGAGGGGTATTTTGAAAGGGCAAACCATTTCTCTCTGAAAATTTAAGGATGTATGGAAAAAACCACCAACAAAGCGCCAAATATCAAATAAAATTCCAAACTGGGTGAAAAAGTGGCTTTTTATGTGCCTGAAGGTTGGCAGCCTGTTGTTTCTGAGGGAGGATATTAAAAAAAAAGGGTGCAATTTTAAAGAAAATTCAATTTTAAAAAATTGATTGTGTTGTCCCAAAACCTTCAGAAGTTTTGTTTCTCATTGGCGTGGGGCTCTGGGCTGAAACTTTTGCTCCTTGAGCCCTGTGGAGCTCTGCAAGCATTCAGAAAAAAAGGAATGCAAATATATCAACTTTGAGAGGATTTATTCCCAAATCTGCCCACCAGCCTGGTGTGTCCTTCCCTCCCTGCAATTTCCTTATTGGAAAGGAGGTGCAGAAATGGGATTTTTGGGGATCTCCCCTTGCTCGGTGACGCTCCTGGGGATTCACGGGGCAGAGGAAGCTGAAATCTTGGGTTCTTCAAGGGTTTTGCAACTGAACTATAAAAAACTTAACAAAGAGTCTGCTTCCCCTTTGGGGCTCAAAACCAGGTGGGAATCTACCTCAAGAGCTCAGTCCATAGGCTTAGGAAAGAAAGTTTTATAGATGCTGGGAGGGAAAGGCAGAAATGCAGAGTTTTGCTGTGCCAGCCGGACGTTTTGGGGACGGGGCATTCTGAATACTCTGCCAAAACCCTTCAGTTGTAATGGCCAGGTTGGGGTGTTACAGGTCTGAGTTGCTTTGGAGTGGGGAATGTGTGTAATTATGCCTGCAGGATTGCAAAAAGGGAGATGGGAATATCTGGAAATGCCAAATATTCACCTTGCCGGCGGGTCGGAATCCGCGCTGCCGTCTGGCAGGAAGGTGTAAATTCGCCTTTGGTGTGCGAGTGTGAAATGCTGCTAAAATAACCAGGGAAATAGGTGAGAATTTGCTCTGACCTCCCAAATTAACCCAAATTATAGAAGCAAATTTCATTATAAGGTCAGATTGAGGTTTTTGGTTTTTTTATTATTTTAAGAAAAACTGGTCTTTCTCCTTCACGGCACAGAACTCTTGCAGCTGTCTACGATCACATCCCACATTATGGCAAAATATGAAAACTTCTCCTGCCTTTCCAAGGCTTCCCCACATCATCGGTCACGGTGACCGGGTCCGAGCTGTAAATACATCTGTAATGACAAATTAAACCCAATTATCTGCCAGGCCTGAGCACTGAGGTCTTCCCACACACGGGTGCTTGCACTTGCGTGACAACGCTCGAAAATAATCCCAGCGCCGTTGGCACGAGTGGCATTAAAGGCTCTTCTGAAAACGCCCGTGTTTTCAAACCTACTCCGAAATATCAGGGTTTTTTCCATTTTTTTCCATTTTTTTCCTTTTTTTTCCCCTTGTTTTTTCCTTTTTTTTTCTTTTTTCCAAGAGCTCCTTGCTGTGGGGTGCGTTGAGTTTGCAGCATTCCCCGTGCTCTTGCACCTTTCTAAACGCTCGCGGCGCTCGGCAGCGATTTCTTTTTCAATACGATAAGCTCGGGCTGGATTTTCTCATCCCCCAAAAAAAGAACTGGTGGGTGCTGGGTGTGCTCCAAAAGAAGAGCCAGGCAGAGATTTTCCAAGTTGGATGGAGATCTGACCCCGTCGTCAGCGCTGAAATGTTTCAGCTTTGGGGTTTTGGCAAGACCTGGGTTTTAAAGCCAAATTTGGGACAGCGTCAACTGGAAGCGAAAATAATTTTTTCCTTTCCAAGAAGTGCCCAGTGATTAATTTTTTTCTCAATAATTTGCTGGCACAGAAGGGTTTTTTTGCTTAATGAGGTGGATATCTAATTGTAGAATGAAGTCTTTGTTTGGGGGGGAGAAAGTTGGGTATTTCCAATGTCTTTTTGCTTTCTCTGTATTTTTAAGGCCAAACTTGCTCAGGTTTTAGGATCAGCCATCCCCTAAAAAACCAGAAAAAACAGTGACAAAATAAAAAACAACCTCAAAATTACCCATATTCCTTGCTCAGAGCTGAAGCTATCCCTGAATTAAAGCACAGGGCAGTTCACTGGGAACTGGGGCAGGATCAGGCCCATGCAAATAGATTCCATAGGGAAGAAACTCAGCCCACTGCAAACTACATGGGAATTTACATGTGTTCTCAGGGAGCTGAAACCCCAAAATCCAGTGGGACCTTCCTTTTTTTCCTGAGAAGTGGTGACTTCGTTTATACGCTGCAGCATGAAGGAATTCAGGATGTTTTTTTAATTATTTTTAGTCACCCCTAAAGCTTGAGAGACCCTTATCAGAGCCAGCTGGGCTCGAACCACTCACACCAGACTTGGGAGAGACTCGGAAATTAATTTTGTTTGTGAAAGAGGAAAAGAAATAACTCTTGGAAAGCCAAAAATTAATAATTTTTCCAGCAGAGGTGGGGCGAGGGCAGCCGGATGAGGGATCCCGCAGGGCTGATCTCCCGTCTCCACCAGGGACTGGTACTGGATTGCTTCTGAATCTGGGATAACAAAATTGCTGCCTGGAAATGCTTCCTCCTAATCCCTGGGAATTAAGTTGGTGTCTGCTGAGGGAGCATTTCAGGAAAGGTCCCGTGGTGGGACGCCGCACGCTGCTCCTGCTCTCCTTCCCAGAGCTCAGCCCTTTGCCGCTGGACAATGCTTCCAGCACGACGGATTTACAGGGAGCTGGGATGGGGCTGGGTTACCATTGCCATCAGACTCTCCCAAAAGGTTAAAACACAAATTTTGGGGCAGAGCTGATGCAGGGAGGGAGAATAAGGCCATGCCAGTCCCTCCAAACAAGATTTTGCCAATTCTTCCTGGTTTTTCTACATGGAGCTCCCTGTGTTCGTAATATTTAAGCAAATTCCAGGCTGTTCTCTGACCTGGAGGGCCTCCTTTGGCTCTGCAAACACCTCCAGACAGTTCAGGAGACATCTCCCTCTTGCTGGATTCCCAGCTACCCACCCCTGGCTGTTGCCAGCCCTTGTGCTTGGGTGCACCTCAATTTTCCTTCAAGCTCCAGCTTCCGGAGTCCTGTTATCATATGTTAGGCTCTGCTCTTTCAGAAAGGGAAAGAAAAGCTTTCCTGGACAAGGGAGAGGCTGGAAAACCCTGATTCCTTCATGCTGAAATCCTAGACAAGGCAAAAAAAATAAAAAACCAACAAAAAAAAAACCCCAATCTAATATTTATTGTTCAAACTCCAATGACTTTCCAAGCCAGACTCTTGGATTTGCAAGCCAGGGAGCCACTATTATTCAACATCCAGGGCTCACAGTGCTGGAGCTGTAAAAAAAAAAAAAATCAGTGAGGCCCTGAGCCCCAGACATCAGGACTCCTCCAAATGACGTGTGGTCCCAGATGTCTGAGATTATTTTGGGAAGGGAGTGCTGGCCCCAGGGGCTGCCTGCCTGGGGGGCTGGCTGCTGGGAAGGACTCTGGGTTGGGACATGCCTGGGTGGCGTGGAGCATGAGAGGGGCAGCTGGTTTGGGGGTGGGATGTCTCTTCCTCACACTCCCTTGGGCTGGGATGATGCTCTGGATGCTGGGTATGACTTTTCCCATGTTTCAGTCCTTCGTTATTTCCCTGGGAGATAAAAGTGATGCTGTGATTTATCCTGCCCCTCTGGACATGAAGATCTGGGCTTGAGGGTCCTTTCACTTTCCCAAAATAAGTAGGACCACAAGCAGGAGGGTGAAATCCCCCTCACACCCCATTCCCTTTGCCTCGAGTCAGGGAAGGGTCTCACTCTTGCCTGCTCTTCCTGAGCACTTCTCTTCCCAAACCCACATCCCAGTCAGGCTCTGGCACCTCCCTCCACACAAATCAATAACAACGGGTGAGCAGGTTAATTATAATCACAGAATAAACGCCGCGGTCTCAAAGTTCACCCAACTTCAGCAGCATTTCAAAACGAGCGGACGGCGCCAAGAAACTTTCATTGATTCCTCTGGGGCAGGTGTGGGAGTTTGAACCTGTCCCCAGGCTGATCTTGATTCGAGGCTACTCAATTTTCCTCCTTATCTCGACTTTCGCCTATCTTATAATGCCTGTTATTTTAGATAAAAAGTCCAATCAATTGAGTTAGAAAAACTGCAAGTTATATGTGGCCCTGATAAGTTCGGTACCTGCCGTTTTATTGGCCTGGGCTGCGAAGTGACCTTTGCAGATGCTTTATCATCCCCTCCTCCCGCCCCGCTCGGGGGCTGAGTTGACTTAACATCCAGAATAACTAATAAAAGAGGAAAAGAGAAGGGCCAGGGGTTAGACAAACTCACTGTCCCCTCTAACGTGATGAGCCCTAGTAAACACCTTTTTGTTTGTCCCTGGCTGGAGTCCCGCTGGGAGGCTGGGATCTGGCCTGGCTTGTGCTGGTGCAGCTCCTCTGAGTGGGATTTATCAGTGGAACAGCTCCGAACTGGCGGCAGAGCCTGTGTCTAAATCAGTGAAATTAGAACACAACTGGGACTGGGCTTTGGATATGTCAGTATTGGTCGGTGCTGTCGTGCTCAGGGAGGGACTGGATATGTGGAGTAGTCCTACATATTCCATATACTCCTACACATGGTATAGATGTGTTTCAAATTTAGAAAGGGAGGCATTTTAATATATCATATGTGTTTTACACATATGAGTTTTTTAAAATACACTCATGTGCATTTGTGCACATATATATAAATACATGTTCACACACTGTTCTATATAGCTAAGTTCTATATGATCACAGAATAATAATAATTTTAATTGCAAAACCAGAAAGAATTGATTTGAGGTGATTTCTAACTTGCTACAATGGCATTCTCAAGGACATCCCAGGCATCCCTGCCTATGGAAGAGGATCTGGAGCTAAATGATGAAGATCCTTTCCAACCCAAACCATTCTGTGATTCAAGGACATGTTATGTGTATACATACAAATATGTATGTTTATATATACGTATACCACATGCCCACAAATATAATAACAATAATACAATTGTATTATTGTATTTCTACAAGAAAGATTTTGCCTGTTTGCTTTAGATAAATGTCTATCATTTTGATCTGGAGAAAAAAAAACCAAACACCACAAACTAGGAATTTCTGGAGTTGCAGGACTGTAGAAATGCATGTTTTAAGATCCCTTGCAGGACAACCAACTCAGCAGTGGCTGAGGGCATGTGGATGAGGCTTTGGAATGCCCAAGGATGGACATTCCCCTATCTCCTAATGAAAACCCAACAGACCATAATCTTCAGTCATTGGTGAAGAATCATCTTGGGGTTGTTCTGTGCAGAGGCAGGGGTTGGACTCAATGTTCTTTGTGGATCCTTTCTAGCTCAGAATATTCTGTGATTCTGTGATAATTGTTAGGCCCTGGCATGGTCGAAGAACAGACCATCTCAGCCTCAGACCAGCATCTCCTGGTGCAGCTCCTGGGAGGAAGTCTGGGTGTGATTGGGGTCTCAGAACATTTGAACATGGCCAGACTCGTCTGGCTGGGCTTAGGGTCAGGCTTCACCACCTACCCAGTGGCTGGCTCTGGCTCACTGGTTATCCTGTAGCCATAAGGCCAATTCCCACGGCTCAGCCACAGAGCAGCAGCTTGGCAGGACTCCACAGCACACCTGCTTGTGGTCCCCTGTGGGGACACCAAGAATGGCTGCACATGATCCATTACCTGTTCCCAACTCAGAAACAGCTGCCCAGGAGGGATCATGGCACTGTAAATCCCCAGCTTTTCTGATCCTCTTCATTTTTTCCCCGCTGTCCCTTCCCTGAGGCCATCAAAGAAGAGTCTCAATGAGCACATCCACTTGGAGATGGGCCAGATTTCAAGGAGGGCAAGGCTGTGGCTCTTTGTCAAAAGAGAGAAAGACCATTTCCAGGTGCCTCCTGCCAAGCAGACCCCAGGCTGTGGCTGACCCCATCTTGCCCATTCCCTGGGCTCTCCATGCTAATCTGAGATTTGTTAAAAAATATTTGGACAGTCGATAAGCGGAGGAATCTTCTGTTTATCAGAGGAGCCTCAGATATTTACAAGTGTAAGAAATGCAAGGAGGAGTAAGGAAGGGGAGGTCACCTTGGTGGGTGGGAGTTCACTCAGGCACAACTTGACAGTCAGCAGAAGCTGCTGTTGGACACCAGGTTGGTCTCTAAAAGGTGGCCAAGAGGCTCCCACCAAAAGACCCTCAGGGATGTCTGCATTCCTGTCTCTTTCAGAGCAGGCTGTGCATCTTTGGGATGTGGGACATGGTCCTTCAGTGTGTGTGGGGACTGTCTCTCCACTCAGCTCTGGGATAACCACGGGGCTGGATGGTTTGGGCTCTGGTGGTTTTTGTGTGCTGAAGAGCTGTCAGTGCTTTTCCAAGCAACCATGTTGGCCATGCCCCCAGCTCCTGCCCCTTCCAAAAGTACTGTTTAGATCTGATTTAGAGGAATCCAGCTTGTTTCCATGCATCTTTCTTCCATCCATTTCTTATCTCCAGCTGTGGCTTTTGAAAGCTGTCCTCTTGCCCCCCTCCAGTGTCACTCCTTGTCATGGGGAAAGGACAGTGTCACCACGAGATGAAAAGCCTTGCTCAAGGGCATCTTAATGCAGAGCCAAGACTCAACTCCAAGCCAGGCCCAGAATTTGCCCAACCTTCCCATCGTGGCCCTCCTGCACATGATCTCAGCTGGTCCTTTGGCTGCTTCCACCTCCACCGTCCTTCAAAGCACAGAAAACATATCCATGAAGGAAAAGGAGTATTCCTGGCTGCTGGCAATGGTGTGTGCCACAGACCTTGGCTTGCTGCAGGCAGAGCAGGGAGTGCTGCAGAGGAGGGACACAATGTTCCCTTTGCCTTGACGTGAAACATTTGGCCTGGGAAGGGTTGCACGGGAAATGTCTCACCGTGGTGTTTCATGAAGCTGGGGAAAAAGCAGATTTCTTTGCCTTCTGGAAAGCCAGACTGTAGGGTGAATGTTTCCTCAGCAATAAGTAGGGTCTTTATGTTTTCAGAGGGAAAACTGTTTGGCCCAGGCAGCTGACTGGGTACACAGCCATTTTCTCCATCACAGATGTGGCAGATAAACCCTAAAACTTTCTGGGATGGCACCAAGCCATTTCTGTGAGGCTGCACAATGATGCTTTTTGCTTGGAACCATGTTTCTGGCTAAGTGTGGGGAATTTACCTGGTTCCCCACTTCCTGCAGATCCTCAATCACATGGGTGATGCATTCTGCTAACCCAGACCAGGGGAGAGCAGGGAGCCACATTCCCACAGCTCCCAGCCCAGAGATGGGCATTGCTCAGACAGGCACTGTCCTGCTCTCCCTGTGTTTAGATCCCATTAATCTCTAAAGTCCTGGGTAAATTTCCCCCAAATTCTGCCTGAGAGGAGACAGGAAGAGAAGAGGGAGCAGAGAGGGAAAAGCCAATGAGCAAAACCTGCTTTTAAAGCAAAACACTTGGCTCCATTAGCTCCATCCTCACTTTCTGATCCCTGCCAAGATGGTGATGTCCCCATGAACAAAGAAAAGTCTCAATGACAACTTTCCTTTGGCTACAGAGCTCCTCCATGCATAAATTTGGGGTTTTAAAATTTGCCTACTCACTCCCTGCCCATTCCCCTTTTGTCTCTCCTCTTTTTTTTTTTTCCTTCTGTGCCCCAATCCTGGACCAACCAGCCCTTTTAGCTGAGATGTGATCTGACCAGAAACCTTTTGGTGGGTTTTTCCCCTTGAAACTTCCACTTCTGGCATCATGCAATTCATGGAAACACCTCAACCCATCCCAAAGAAAAAGATGTGACTTTCAGTTCCTCTAGCTAGAGCAAAGTGCTGGTTTAAAGGACCCCAAAAGGCTTGAGGAATAGGGAGGATTTCCAAACTGCCACTTTTTAATGGGAACACTTTTGGGATTTGGGACAGAGTGGCTGGGAATGGTAAATCCTGTTTCCCCTGTCATGCTGTTGTGGCTGTCCCTTGAAGCAGAAGGTGAGGGTGTCCTGGGTGGGATTCCAGGGTGTCCATGTCCTTCGCCTCAGCTGCGAGTGCCCCCGAGAGTCCATTTGGGGTTTGTGTATACACAGGATCGTGGCTCTCACCTCTTATCATAACAAATTGTTTTAGGAAACTGCTTCTCTGCTGGGAAAACTGCTCTCAGGCTGTGTTTAGAGCCTCTAAGTGGCCTGGCTGTGTTTGAAGGACAGTTCCTCCTTTGCTGAGTTGCTTCATTGGGTTGAGGAGACACTTCTGCAGGGGGAACTGTTGATATCAAATATCTCTCCAGCTGTAAACAGAACTCCAGTGCTATATTAATGGAAGTCTCTTTCCATCCAGAGAGGGCGAAAGCAGGAGGGGGTTGGAGGGAAGTAGAAGACAACCTCGTTGTTTCTCATGCAGGAGGGTCTGACTCAAACCAGGGTAGGGAGGGCTCTTTGTCCCATTCCAAAGGATAATTTAGGAAGAGAAATTCATAAATTGGATGCTGGCTCTGAACTGAAGGATTCAAAATCCTTCCTTTTTCTGTTATTATTCCTTAGGTTCCTGATCCATCAGGTTTATGCATTCAAAATGATCTCCCCTGTGCAAACAGATTTAATCACAGAATCTCAGAATGGTGTGGGTTGGAAAGGACATTAAAGCTCATCCAGTCCCACCCCCTGCCACGGGCAGGGATACCTTCCACTATCCCAGGTTGGTCCAATCCCCATCCAACCTGGCCTGGGCCACTTCCAGGGATGGGTTCCTAAAGAAAGCCCAAAGGTCTGGACTCAGGAATGGATGCAGTGCCAGGCTGGCAGAATTGGGGTTTGCACAGATGGCAGGAAAAAGTCACTTCAAGCCACGCTCCAGGCTCAAGCCTTGTGTTGAGTTGCTCGTGGATATCTGGTTCTCCTGCTTGGGAAGGCAAAATTCCTCAGACTTCGGGTGAGCCAGATGTGCTGGAGGTGTGGGCTGGCAGAGCAAGCTCCAATCTGCTTTTCTGATGACCTCAGCATTGTCCATACAGGCCGATCTCAGTGGATGTGAAGGACCCCTCCCAACGACCAAGTGTCATGAAGAGCCACATCCAAGAATTCTTTTTTCCCTACCAGACCCCTGTGTCCCACTCAGGAGTCACTCCTGGCTCCCTGGGGACTGGATATCCCATTGTGGAAAGTATTTCTGACATGAGCATACTCAAGGCCTCACCCAAGATTAGCAGCTTGTTGTGCAACACACAAATGACATTTCCTGCCCTAGGGACCTTGCAGTGCTCATAAACAGTAGATGTGAGGGGAAAAAAATCTCATTTTACACAGCAAGTTGATGACCAGGATAGGGATGGGACACAATCCATCCTCTCCACTGGTCATTCAGTGAGATTTCACGATCTGCTTTCATGTAAGAAGCTCCTTCATTGACTAAAGGCAGGGTTTTATGAAGAATTAAGTAGAAGGCCATCAGGATTAGCCAACACCAGGGACCCAGCCCATAAAAAGGACTGAATGATCCCAAGATACAAGATAAGGGCTTGGCAAAGGCACGTGGGGAAGCTGAACATTCAAAGAGGAGGATGAGGCCACTGTGCACACATGAGGCTCCCCCAGCCATGGGCTGACGTCCTTCTCAGCCTGATCAGCAAATCCTTCCCTCCACCCTGTCCCAGTGCTGGCTGTACCTGGCTTTGGCAGAGGGAGTAAATCTTTCCAGCAGAAAGGCCATTCCAGAGGTCACCGGATGGACCCATAAATCTCCATTATCAGGCAGCGGCTCCTGTGCCACAGAACGGAAATCATTGCCCTGAGTGCGACTGGGGGAGCCTTTCCTTCCCCCCTCATTGTTCAGGGCCCTCCGGGAGCTACTCGGGCCATTTGCTGCCTGAATAAACGTTTCCTTTCCCGGCTGCAAAGTACAGGGAATAAGTGTCAGGGGATCTCATAATGCCAGGATTTAGAGCTCCAGCCCCGAGCCAGAAGCCAAGGAAACACTTTGCTGCTTTTTCCTGGGGAGTCTCCTTAATCCCCATTATTAGTAATAGTGACAAATTAAACAATTAGTGCATTTGAAGCCCAGTGACCTCCACGCCCAATTTAGCTCAGCCTGATGGCAGATCCCAGCTCCTGTGGGCTCTGAGCCCTGGGAACATTTTGGTTTCCTGGGTCCTGAACACCCACCCACATCAAACTGCACAGGCTGCAGGTCTTCAGGTGAACCTTTCTCATTATTTTGTAGATCTTCAGGGTTCTTCAGAGCAGGGTGGATGTGTGGCCAGAAGGACAGCTCAGAAAGCCCCCCCCTTGGCAACTTCATCCTGGAGTTCACTGCTGCTGTGAATATATATATAATTGTATATATATATACAAAATAACAATTATAAAAATATAATTTCTTCTATAAGGAAATCCAGTCCCTTGTTTCCCACTTCCTTAGGGCCCAAACACCCTTTGTTCAATAAATGACACGCACCAATCCCATATCATCATCTCTAAACCAACTTCCAGTAGTGTTCAAGACACCTCCTGTGCCATCCCAGAGCATTCTTTGAGGCAGGTGAGGATATCTCTCCTCCAGGTGAAATCTCTCGAGGTCAAGGAGCTCTCCTTGCACTGTCAGGGCTGCAGGAATATTTTTAATGAGGTTGCACTTGGCAGGTGTCATCTGACTCAGCACTGGGTGGTGCCCAGAGGGGACACACCCATCTGATAGGGGCTGTGATTAGGGAGAGCTGCCCATTGCTGGAGCCTTGGTGGCCCCTGGGAACAAAGTCTGTCCCTTCCCTGACTCAAACACCAATGATTCCTGTTTATGAACCTTCACAAGGATCACCTTTGCCTGCAGCAGAGAGGGGAAAGTCTCACAAATGTTACTGCCACAGAAGAAGAAGGGGACTTTTGGAAACGTCAACCAATGAAAGTTTGGATGGGGCTCAGAGCAAGCTGGGGTAGGTTAAGGTGCCCCTGCCCATGGCAGGGGGTTGGAATGAGATGGGCTTTAAGGTGTCTTCCAACCCAAACCATTCTGTGATTCTATGGAAGTCCCTTGAGAGAGATGTTCCAATCCAAATCCCAAGGAAACTGGGAAAAACCCCAAAACCCAACCCAAAGGCACCAAAGAAATAGGAAGAAGTCAGTCAAGTGCAGATGGGAAAGGAGAGCAGGTCTCAAGGCAGGTTTGCACTGGTGTTTTGGATGTTGATGAGAAAGCAACACTGAAAATATTGTGGCACTGGAGCTGGGTGTCCCCCTCTTGGGAAATAACACTCAAATCTTGGCAACAAATTATTTATTGCCAGCAGGTAGGGGACTTACATTTTTCTAAAAGCAGAAATATATCCATACTTGCCATTTTTTGAGAGACTTTCTTATTCAAGAACTAGTCCAATTCTTAACATTTCTGAGGGACTGTTAGGAATTTTCTCCTTTGTCTTTTATTAAAAACTTCTATATTTTGGTTTCCTGGTAGAAAAATTTCCAAGAAAGACCATATTTTGTAATTAATCACAGGCACAACTCAAATCACTCAAGTTTTAACTGTTACCTTTTGATTACCTCTGCTCTGCATAAATCCCTGGATTATGTCCACAACTCTGTACTGAATTATTTTCGAAGAAGAAGGCATTTTTTACAGGAAAAAAATTACTGGGAAAACACTTTGGCTTTTTCTTTGGAAAATTATAATCAAAAACCTCAACAACTTCTAAGATGAAAAAAAAAGTGAAATGTTTTCCTTTCTTGAGATTTTTCAAGGAAATGAGTTCTTTCCTGACCAGCTGTTCCAATCCCTTCTCTTTTCAAAGGAAGTTTATTTGATCTAGATTTTGGCTGTGACTCAATTGTCATTTTAAGGGTGAAAGTGAGGGTTGTGGTATCACTGAATCCATGTGGACAAAAATCACCTGGAGGGATTCCCATCTTTTTGAAACCACCAGAATTGCCCCAGGGTAGTGAGATTTTCCCAGACTGTTGGGAAGATACTGGATTCCTGCTTTTATGGATCCAGAGCTGCTTGATTACAATAAATTAGTGCTCTCTACCATTTCCCCATGGGCACACGGTGTAATCTCCTGCCATTTTTAGCCAGATTTCCTAGGGAGAATTAGGCTCACGTGAATATTTGCCTCTGCTAACTGGCGCCACTTCATTAATTTTTTTTGTCCTTTGGCTGCTTCACAGTTATGCAGTTTCCTGCAGATTTTCCAAAAATAGTCTGGGGAAAAGAGAAAATAAGGCCACGTCTGAACATAACCCTTGCTAGACATCAGAGAATCCACATGGGATTGAGGCACAACTCAGCCAGAAGCCAAATTTTGTTGGTTTGCTCCTTGGGGAGCAATTGTCTTCCAGCAGGAAGTTGAGATTTTTGTGTAAAAAGCAGGTGGACAAACAAATACAGTGAAGTTCTTGGTGTCTGGAAGGGCTTTTATGGAACGGGGAGGGAGCTGTGTCTTTCCAAAGGATGATGCAGTTGAGCTGTGTTGTGCTGACCTTTGAACCTCCAGGTTCTGTCACAGCCAGAGGGACTGGACTGGCCCAGCCCAGGGCAGAATGACAGAATGGTTTGGGTTGGAAGGCACCTTAGAGTTCATCTCATTCCACACCCCCTGCCATGGGCAGGGACATCTTCCACCCTCCCAGGTTGCTCCAAGCCCTGTCCAGCCTGGTGTTGGACACTTCCAGGGACACAACAGCCACAGCTTCTCTGTGAAACCTATACCAGGGACTCCCCACCCTCACAGGGAAGAATTTCTTCCTAACATCTGACCTAACCCTGCCCTCTGTCAGTTTAAATGCATTCTCCCTTCTCCTATCACTCCATGCCCAAATCCCAGCTGCAGCCCCAGTGCAGGATGTACCAGGAATGCAGTGGGTGAATGCAGCATGCACACTGGAGCGTGGCATCAGGCACAATACAGATTTCCATAAAAAGCTGAGTCTCTAACACACATAAATTCCCAACAATCCCTGTTAGCTGTCAGCCTGAGCTGGGGTTTGAATCCAAGAATCATGGAATGGTTTTGGTTGGAAGGGACCTTAAAGGGCATCCATTTCTAACTTCCTTCCACGGGCAGGGAACCTTCAAGTTATACATGTGGATGCCTGCACCTCAGGAGATGTTTTCTGTGCAGAGAATGGGGTGAAGGCACAGGAACCTCCCCTTGGAGGTTCCTCCCCTGCAGCCATTCCCCCCTGCAGAGGGGCTGGGAGTGAGGAACATTCCCATGGGGAGCAGGGCACATGGAATGGCTTTCTGAGATGCAGCTGCCTGACCTCTGGGCAGTTCTGCTCTGTGGGGTTTGTTTTTATCCATGGTCTCAGGAATCTGCCTTGATTGTAACCAGGGTTGTTCACCTGCCCTGATCTGCTTGCCCTGGCTATGGCCAATCTTGAACATTGGATAACATCAGAGCAGAAGAGAAAGGTTTCTATTTGTGCCTCCTGGCATCTGTGTCCCAGCACATCCCTGCTGCCACAGAAGTCCTGCAGTCATGGCAAGGAAAGGAGTCCCTCTTCCCAATAATCATGGTGGGGGGCTTCCTTGGGAAAGGAAGAGCTGTTTCTTGCAACCTATAAAATCTGAATATTTGTGATTTCTTGAAATATCCCTTCTGGCTAAACTGAGAAGCAGAGCAGCAATTACAGGTACAGCCACCTAATTAACAGAGTCTTTTCCCTTCTCTCCCATCCTGGCAGCAGAATTTTTTGATGATTATTCCGAGGGGCGAGAATGTGTCAACTGTGGGGCCATGTCCACGCCGCTGTGGAGGAGGGACGGCACGGGGCACTACCTCTGCAACGCCTGTGGGCTCTACCACAAGATGAACGGCATCAACCGGCCCCTGTTCAAACCCCAGAGGAGGCTGGTAAGTCAAGATCACACACGTGGGAGGAGGAGGCAGGGAAATCTCGGCCAGCTGGAGATGCCAGGGGTGTTTCGACTCCCTTCTGCCCAGCTGAGGTGCAGACTTTCAAAACAAGCCAGATTTTCTCGTGCTTGGGATACTCCAAGCCCTGGTACTGCCCAGAGCAGTTCTCCAGACACTCAGCCAGGTGGTGGAAGGGGCTGTAGGACACAGGGTGATTTTGGGATATTTGGAGGAATGGCAACTCTTTCCAGTTCCAGCACAGCCCCAGTCCATCTTCTCTTACCCAGAGGGGTCCCTGGTCACTGCTGGGTGAGCCCCTCACTTCATGGTGACTTTTCTGGATACTTTTTTTGGTTACTCTGCTCCCAGATCCATTGGGTGAGGTGAAGCCCCCATTGTAGGGCAGGCCAGGGCATCCCAAAGCCTCTGGGATCAGGGTGGGTTACGCACAAGGAACCTGGGGGACAGGAACAGGATTGTTCAGCCTGGAAAAGAGAAGGCTTTGGATTGACCTGATTGCAGCTTTCCTGAAGGAAGCCTATAGGAAAGATGGAGAGACACCATTTACAAGGATGACAGGACAACAGGAAATGGTTTCAAATTGACAGAGCAGCTTTAAATGGGATATTAGGAAGAAATTCTTCCCTGTGAGGGTGCTGAGACAGGTTGCCCAGAGAAGCTGTGGCTGCCTCTGGATCCCTGGAATTGTCCAAGGCAGGTTTAGATGGGGATTGGAGCAACCTGGGATAGTGTAAGGCGTCCCTGCCCACGGGAGGGGGTGAAACTTGATCTTTAAGGTCCCTCCCAACCCAAACCACTCCATGATTCTGTGAGCTCTGTGTTGATAATCTGCTGCTCCCTGCATGTTTTGGTGAGGGGTTTTGGGAAGGCTTCTGTGTCCCCAACGACATGAGTCCATCACGACAGGCTGAGAAGGTTGGGACAGTTCAGCCTGGAGAAGAGAAGGTCTTGTGGAGAC
This sequence comes from Pheucticus melanocephalus, assembly GCA_013398405.1. NCBI lineage: Eukaryota > Metazoa > Chordata > Aves > Passeriformes > Cardinalidae > Pheucticus > Pheucticus melanocephalus. The sequence goes on along the minus strand of VZSJ01005224.1, from coordinate 44,282 downwards.
CTTACAGCCCCCTCCAGTATTTAAAGGGTCCTACAGGGAATCTGTGACTCTTCATCAGGAACTGGAGTGACAGGAAAAGAGCAATGGGTACAACTTTAAAGAGGGGAAATTTAGGTTTGGTACTAGGAAGAATTTTTCTCTGTGAAGGTGGTGAGACTCTGGAATAGGTTACCCAGGGAAGCTGTGGATGCTCCAAACCTGAGAGTGTTCAAAGCCAGGCTGGATAAAGCCTTGAGCAACCTGGTCTAATGAAGATATCCCTGCCCATGGCAGGGGACTAGGGCTAGATGAGCTTTAAGATCCCTTCTACCCCCTTAAAATTCTATGATCCTACAACATTCTATGATTCCATAACATGGAATCTATGATCATGAACCCAAGCTAAAAGCAGCCACCGGAAGGCCAGATTTCCACACTCCTTGTTCTCCACGAGGCTCCATCCCCACACTGCCCTGCCTTTGCATCGCTCAGCCCTGTCTGTGCCCAAACCCAGCCGGTCCCCTGCAAGTGACAAAAATGACACGGGCAGCCTGAGCGCTGCCAGCAGGCACGGGCACCGAGCGCCCTCTTGTGAAACGCCTTTCCAGAGTCCCAATGATCCGGGCAGGATCTCACCCAGGCACCCAGGACCTTCCCTCTCTCATTTACTGGCCTCTAAGGCCTGAGCTTTGCAGGATGATGGCAAAAGTCAGGCAGGTGTGGAGGATGTGGCTTTTCTTCCTCCACTTCCCACCGTTTCCCAGCTCAAAACTTGTATTTTATATGGCTTCAAGCCCTTTGCTTTCTCCTGTTGCCTTCTGAGCCTGACTAAACCAGTTCACCCAGAAAAGGAACTTTAGGTCGGCTCCCTGCACTAATTAATTAGTGAGACTTCCTATTAATTATCCCTCTTTATCAAGAGGAAGAAAATGCTGCTGGAAGCTTCTCTTTTTTTATCTTCCCCTTGGGCTCTATAAACAACATAGCACAAAGCCAGCAAGGAATATGCAACATTTATGGAATTGATAACATTTTCTTGGGATAGCCACGATGCCTGGAAGGGCTTGGGAGCTGGAAAAGGCAGATGGTCTGGGATCCAGACACCTTAGGGTAGGTGTGTACACGTGCAGGGGGTCTCTAAGCTGCCACTAGAACTGCTGGAGGTCTGGGGCTCCGTTCAGGTGATGTGGGATTCTGGAGAAAGGAGGCTCAGGGGGATCTTCTGGTCTTCCCCAACTCCCTGACAGGAGGGGCCAGCCAGGTGGGAGTTGGGCTCTACTGCCAGGAAACAGAGACAGGATGATAGGACAGAACCTCAGGCTGTGCCAGGAAAGGTTCACTTTGGACATTCAGAAGAATTTCTTCACTGAAACAGTGGTCAGGCATTTGCTGGGGCTGCCCAGGGAGGTGCTGGAGTCCCCATCCCTGGAGGTGTCCAAGGAACAACTGGATGTGGCCCTCAGTGCTCTGGGCAGGGTGACAGGGGGGTGATCAGTCACAGGTTGGACTTGATGGTCTTGGAGGTCTTTTCCAATGATTCTATTTCATGTCTCTGGTGCCACCTGAGATGGCCCAGGAGAGCCGAGACCTCTTGGAGCCAGTGGAAAGGCAAGAGGGGCAGAAAGATACAGCTGGACAACTGCAAAGGGGCGAAAAGATAAAAAGCCAGAGGCAAGAGGAGAGGGAATCCTGAGGCGTGGTGGAGTGAGCTGGTTGGGATGTGGGGTGCAGCTGGTGAGGGCATTGCAGGGCTCACTGTTTCCTTGCTCTGTTGTCCCCACAGTCAGCATCCCGCCGTGTTGGGCTCTCCTGTGCCAACTGCCACACGACCACCACCACGCTCTGGCGCAGGAACGCCGAGGGGGAGCCCGTCTGCAACGCCTGCGGGCTCTACATGAAGCTCCACGGGGTAAATCCTGGCTGTGGGAGGCTGCTCGTGGCACCAGCCTGGGGGCTGGGTTCTTTACATAGCTCTGTGCTCTCCTGGAGCTGCTTCTCCTGCTGTCCTTCTGGGTTTAGTCCCCCTCAAGGTTACCTCGTATTTATACCTGCAAGGGGGTTTACATGCTGGGTATTTCTCACTTACTAATTGGGTGCCTTTAGAAAATAAGTCTTAAAACTCTAGTAAAACAAGGCCTAGATTCTTCCCACATAAATTCAGGCACTTTAGTAAAAAAGCCAAGTCAGAAGCACAAACACATGAGCTTCTGGTAGTTCCCTTCTGGCCCTAAAACACTCAATACCATGGTGTGATCTTATTCCCATTTAGATACACATCTTGTTGTTGTTTTTAATTAAACCAGCTTGACCACAAGTTAGAACTGGAATCATGTTCTCTTAGATGACCTTGAGGACATTCAGAAACTAATGTGCTTTTCTATTTGGACTCACAGGTCCCAAGGCCTTTAGCTATGAGAAAAGAGGGAATTCAGACAAGGAAACGCAAGCCTAAGAACCTTAACAAAACAAAGGCACCAGCAGGTAAGTATTGAATGAAGGAATTTATTTTATTATGTGCATTTATGTGTGCACTTGTATTTCTAACCACAGTGCCCTCGAATTAGAGAGATCCAATGACAAAACAGGCCAATTTTTTTAAAAAATAGGGAGTGTCTAAATACCTGAATACCCTTCCAACTACTTTAAAATTTATTTGTACCACATACTTCTGGGTGAGTGGGCACAACTCTGTGCTGAAAGGTCTTTGGAAAGAGCCTGTTTTACGCCCTTGTTTTACCCCAGGCCCATCCAGCAGCGAGAGTCTTACCCCGACCACCAGCTCCACCAGCAGCAGCAGCACCACGACCACCGAGGAAATGCGCCCCATCAAAACAGAACCTGGGCTCTCATCTCACTATGGGCACCCCAGCCCCGTTTCTCAGGTACTGAGAGGAGATGTTGGCAGTGGGGGGGAAAAAAAAGAGAAATCGGTGGTAGACATGGGGACAACATCCTCATAACTTTACTTAGGTACTTAAAGACAAGCACCGGACGGGAGGCTGCAGGAAAAGATGGAGAGAGACTATTTACAAGGGATGGAGTGATAGGACAAAGGGGAATGGCTTCAAACTGAAAGAGAGAGGTTTAGACTGGATATTGGGAAGCAATTCTTCCTTGTGAGGGTTGTGAGGCTCTGGCACAGGGTGCCCAGAGAAGCTGTGGGTGCCCCATCCCTGAAACTGTCCAAGGTCAGGCTGGACAGGAGCAACCTGGGATAGTGGAAGGTGTCCCTGCCCATGGCAGGGGGTGGGAAGGAGATGATCATTAAGGCCTCTTCAAACCCAAATCCTTCTGTGTTTCTAGAATTAGAAAGATAGGGAGACAGGAAGAAAGAGCCTGCCCAAAGTATCCCACATAGGGATAATCTCCAGCCCTGCAGCAAATCCAGACACATTTTTACAACAGCTCCAGCCCACACTAAAGGGATTCACATGGTCCTCTAAGGTTTGAAGCTTTTTTCACAGCATTCTCCTTTTTCCATAGGCATTCTCAGTCTCTGCCATGTCCGGACATGGATCATCCATTCACCCTGCGATCTCAGCTCTGAAGCTTTCCCCCCAGGCTTACCAGTCAGCCATGAGCCAGTCTCCCCAAACCAGCTCCAAACAGGACTCCTGGAACAGCCTGGTGCTGGCTGAGAACCATGGGGACATCATAACTGCATAACCTGGCCCTTTCCCCATGAACTCCAGGCTGATCTGCTTGAGAGATGAAAAAGATGCCACATAATCATCAAGCCAATGTTGTCTCCACCTCCCCTGCTCTCCTGCCTTCTCTCCCCTTGTGAGATGTTCCAGCAAAGAGGTAAAGAGAACTTACCCGAGGTGTAGGGGAGCTCTTATGAAATGAACAGAGAAGACTCAAATCTCAGAGTAACTCAAGGATTTGAAGCCTTTTTTCCCCACTTTAAATGAGCCTCTCTATTTGACTGTCACCACTTACTATGAAACAGCCAGAAACACAGAGATGGACACAGTTCTTGAGTTTTATTTAACAATATCTGGCATTTTAAGACTCAGACAATGGTGGAACAGAGACACTTCTGCCACTACTCATTCTTTTCCTGAACAGAAGAAAATGCCATTGTCTTCTCATGACCCAAATTCAGTGATCTTCCACCAAACGGAGCCAGTTCCAGGACAGTTTGCTGAACAGACTTCACTAGATTCTTTAGTGGCTTTAGTGGACTTGATATGATGTAGGGCAGAGAAAAAAAGAGACATCCCCCTTCCTCCTCAGCTCACACATGTAGAGCATTGTCTTTGTTTTTCTAGATGGTCTGGAAAGCTCATGAATGTCTGTATTTAATAGTAACTCCTTTCCTATTTATCACTACGAAATAATGGGACTGTGTTTCCAAAAGGTTGTTGGCTGAGCCTGGAGTAGGTCTGTCCAAAGTCAAAGGAGGATTTTGGAAGAAGGAACCTTCTGGAAGAAGGTAGATGAGACCCATGCTGGTCATCAAATCCTGGAGAAAATGGCTGGGCTCTTCCCTGATGGATAGCAACAAGCCAGGTTTAGAAATGATTCAAGAGCACAGCAAGTGAAAGATGCTCTTCTAACACTGCTGGGCCACTGCTTTTCAGACAGATAATTTAATTATTTTGCCTATTTTTATGTTGGTTTGGATGCCACTGATGAAATCTGACTGTCACTTATTTTTGGCTGTACTGTGAGTGCCCACTTTCCCCCTAACAGCTGGCTCGTGACCATTTCCCACATCTAATCCTTTAGGATTTCACTTTTTGCAACAAGCAGTGGCTTCAGCCCCTACTGGAGGTGGCAGGGGCTGTTTTCTTTATCAAGCATGTGCACAGACTTGCTTGCCTGCAAGAGAAGCACAACTCCATTAAACAAGACTCGACTGTTTGCTTGCCCATAAGGCTCTCAGCTACCAGGGAATCCTGGCAAATGGAGTTGGAAGAGATGCTAAGAGCAGGACTCATTCCCTTTTCCCAAAGGGATCAATCCTGCCTAATCCAGCCCTGACTGCTCTGCCTCTGGTTTAACAAACTCAAACTCCAGCGTGGCAGATGCCACAGCTCCCCTGGGCAGCCCAAGTGCTTCACCAGATGCTTCCCATGACGTTTGCAACATTTCCAAGGAAGGACAGCTTTGCCTGTCCACGCAGAGAGTTCCTGGGAGACCTCATCCTGCAAGATTCTTCACTCTGGTTTCTGTCTGCTCCCAAGCTCTGTTACCCTTCTTGCCTTCCCAGCTCCTCTCTTTTCCTCCCTGCATCCAGAACTCGAGTACAGAACCACCAAGTGAAAAATCTCTAAGGGGGATTGTGCAACCCTCCCAAATGTGCCACCCTCTGCCTCCCACTGTTTAACACTCCCACAAGGAGTGTTCTTCCACACAAACTAAGGCACGTGACTTGGTGAAGAGGAGAGCCACGGACAGGTTTGAAGCAAATAAGCAAAAGAATGGCATTGTGTTGTCTTTGCTTGAACTCACCCTTTTCCTCCCTATGCTGTAAAATTTTCTCTAAGGAGAAGGATTCAACTGGACTGGTCATGACTGGAGAGTCTCCACATTCCCTGTTCTCTCCATAGCTCAGATTTGCAGGGTTTTGTAGGGATGACAGAGCCTCCACACTCCCTAGCGAAAAGCACCATGGCAATGGTGCCACGGGAACAGCTGGCTGGTGTTTGCACCAGTTCCCACTGTTTTGTGGAGCTAATGCAGTGTTTACCCTCATTAGTGCTAATTACAGATGAGGGAAAGACATTCATGAAACATGAATATAAAGAAATTAAATTCTGTGATTTTGTTCAGACCTGCTAGGCTTTAGAGAAGAGGCCAGAAATAGCCCTGAAAAAATGAATTTGAGGTGCAAACACAAAGGTGTTTCTCCATCGGCAGGAAGATCTTCAGCCAAACTCCTCCTTGAAGTAAATCCCTTTGGAAATGGCAGTGGAGCCCTCCTGGGATCTGGCTGTGAATTCCTGGCAATAACACAGCAGCCTGCACCACAAAATGCCACGTGGCTCATGCCAACTTTTGAGAGATCCAGAACTACCCTGGAAAGCCCCAAGAGGGAGTGGAGCTTCCTGATCAGGATTAAAAGTCCACAGCCCCATTTCTCCTTCTATCTGGAGCCTCAATTGGTTCTCCCTTCCTTTCCCTATTGCTATGCTCCTCCTCCTTTCCTCAAAGCCAAATTCCCCGGTGGATTTTTTCTCCTGCCCTTAAAACCCACTCAGAGATGCCAGAAAGAACTCTACTTATAATGCCAGAAGGAAAAAAAATCCCTGCAGAACATATCTGCCTTATGTCCCCCTGGTAGAGATTTATTAACTGGATTTTAGCCTTCCTCAAAGCCTGAAAAACAATTCTCAAAACAGAGTGAGGAGCATTTACAAGTCCCTGCTAACAGAACAAAATATCTGATTTCAAAAGGTGAAGCTCTGGGGGCTGTGAGGACATCTTTAGGGGTAGAGGACAACTCTTTAGGGGTAGAAATTAGCTCTTTTGTCCCCGTTTCTGCACCAGAAGCTGAAGTTCAGATACACCAGGTTCTGTGGTTCTTTTCAATCACCCAAACTGTTGTAGAACTGCTGTTGGCCCAGGAGATTTTGTCTTTTTCAGGCCAGTGCTGATATCAGGATGGTGAGAGACTGATCTCAGATGAGCATCACCATTTCAGGTGGGGTACAAACACACCATAATTGATGGGTCCCCTTCTTCAGGGCTCACAGGACAAGAGGATTAACGTGCTGCCACTGTCAGATGACAAACTCCAGAGGTGACAGACCAAGGGATATTCACAGGAAAAGAGGATTAAAGTCCTGCCACTGTCAGTTCACTCAGCTCCTTCCAACAAAAGGAGCAATTACAAAATTACAGGTTCCACCTGAGCTCTGCTTCCCTGCCTGTGATGGGGGAGGCAGTTAGAGCCTGCTTTGGTAATGAATTAGATACAATTATTAGAGACCCATTAAGGCAAAGTAATTATTGGTTTTATTACTGCTTTTATTGCTGGAGAACCTCATGAGATCCATACCAGGTCCTACACAAATACAGGACCAAGAACTATCCCTTCTCTGAGGAGCAAGAGGGAAGGGCCCACTCCTGCAAAACACCTCAGCACATTTAAAACTGCATTTGTGGGATTTGTTCCCCTTGAGATCATCCCTAATCAGGAAAATTTTGATGCTGAAGGGTTTACAGCACAAGGTTTGGATGTGTCAATCCAGACCTTGGCACTGGCCCAGCGGCCACCAAAGTGAGATGGGCAGAAAGGTCATTTAACCACTTCTAAATGTCTTTGCTCTTTGTGGAAGTGCAGTATCTTGATTCACTTCAGTTATTCTTTGTAAATTGATCAGACAAGATGCACAGATCGCTTGCAATCTTATGGGCTTGGATGGAGAGGGTGCAACCAGGAGGAGCTCAGGAATATTGCAAGGGAGCTTTAAGACCAATCAACAACTCTCAATGTAACACTGAAGCTGTGACTATGTCAGGGGTGGTGTTTTGTTTTGCCTTTTTTTTTTTTCTCCCCATGTATAAAGTTTGAAGCTTCCCAGGTCATCTGGGAAGGTCTCATGGAAACAGACAGTAAGGGGGAGAGGGAAACCAACCAACTGAACAAGCTGTAATTATTTAAAGATGTAAAAAAATATCTATTATGAAGTAGTATGGCTACCAATCCACGTAACTTCTACACCTTTAGAACTAATGGAAATAAAACAATGATAATAAAACCAGAAGGTTTCTGCTTGATTCTGTCTACCCTCATAGGCTTCTTGGAGAGGGCAGGGGGTAAATGATGAAATACTGAAAACATGAAATGCACCTGGAGAAGAAATGGTGAAGTGGGTCCTGTCCCAGAGAGCTCACAATGAAAAAATTACAGGGAATTTAAAGTCAGAAAAGATGAGATCAGGTTTCTCAGAGCTCTGTTCAGCCAAGTTTGAACATATTCCAAGATGGAAATCTCACCACCTCTCTGGGTTCCTGTTCAGTGTCTGACCACCCTCACAGTGGAAATGTTTTCCCAAATCATAGAATGTGAAGGTGTTGGAAGGAACATTAAAGCTCACCAAGTCCTACACCCTGCCATGAGCAGGGACAACTTCCAGGACAACTTCCACTAGACCAGTCTGTTCAAGGCCTTATTGAACCTGGCCTTTGACACTTCCAGGGATGGGGCAGCCACAACCACCTTTGGCAACCTGTTCCAGTGTCTCAAAGTTAATTTCTGACCACCCTTAAAGTTAATAATTTCTTCCTAATATCTAATCTAAATTTCCCCTCCTTCAACTTGCACCCATTACTCCTTGTCCTATATAAAAAATCCTATTTAATAAATATTAGGTTATTAATGAGAACCAAAATCTTTGATAAATTAATTGCCTAGATCTGGGAATTCCCAAGCAATGAGTCATTGCAGGAAAATCAATGTTGAGCCACACAGAGCCCCCTCCTATATGTAGGATTTGGGATGGCCAACATAGGGTGAAAAACTCAGAAGTGACAGATCCAGTTTGGAGCAACTCAAAGCCAGGCTGGACAGGGCTTGGAGCAACCTGGTCTAGCAGAAGGTGTCCCTGCCTATGGCAGAGAGGTGGAACTGGATGATCCCTAAGGTCCCTTCCAACCCAAACTAGTCTGTGACTACGATTTTAATATAAATGAGGAAAAGCCCCTGAACACAGCAGAGAGGGGGAAAGCCCTTGGGAACACTTAAAAACCATCATGACTTAGCTTTTTGGTCTTCTCATTGAGTTTTACTCGGTAGGCCTTGTTCAGCCTGAATGCTTCCAGCTGAACTCAGAGACAACAGCCTGGAGCCGAAATCAGGCTGTCAGCCAGGGCTGTGCTCAGCCACCTCCCACTCTGCAGGGGCACAGCCCTGCTCTGAGCACCCAATCTCCCTGCCAGGTACTGCCCAGCTTCCTCCCCAGCCCAACCAGTTGACAAACCGGTACAGCTGGCGGGGTGAGATCAGCACCTGGAACCGCCCATCCCTCCCCCAGCAGCCAACGGGAGAGCTCCCCTGCTCTTTGGGGAGGGAGAATCTTCCTCCCTTATAAAGAGGTGGGTGGAAGGGGTTTGGCTGTGCCCGGTCCTGTTGAGGGTGGGCGGGGGCAGAGGAGGGGCTGTGAGGAGTAGAGTAGAGGAGAGGTAATGAAGCAGGGGGGGCAGGCTGCCCAGTCTGCTCCCCAAATGGGTGCACAGGGTGGGCCTGGGGAGAGCGGTGGATGAGAGCTGGATGCAGGAATGTGGGGCTTGGGGGAAAAGCAGTGGGTGCTTTCACTGCTCTGAGGTGATGTGGGTGAGAATGGGGTGGGAACTCAGTGCCTGTTTTCTGAGGATGGCTGCAGATTGATGCTTGGTTGAATGTGAGAAGATGGAGAGCTCTGCACCCCCTGACTGCATGTGGAGGGTCAGAGCTGTGCCTTGAAGTCCCTGCAGGAGCCTTGCCCAGGGGTGTAAGGTCACAGGGAGCCTTCCTACAATCCCTGGGTGCAGGCAGAGCTGGGGTGAACAGCGTGAGCTTTGTCCTTGCTCTGTTCTGCTGTGGGTGCTGGGCTTTTGTCTGGGCACAAGGACTGGGAATGAGCCCATACAGGGGGAGGGTTTGTCCTGGAGGCCTGGCTCCCTGCCCCAGACCTGCAGGGGTACCAGCTCAGGTACATGCTCATGGTGAGATGGGAGTCATGCCCTGCAGAGGGCTGGGGATGATTTTTCTCCTTTTCCTCCTTGGAGAGGGGAATGCTGTGGATGGGACTGAAGTGGAGCTAGAGTAAAAATGTGAAATAAGGAGGTACATGGAGATAAGGGAATCAGGTCCATGGGATAAGGATGGCAGATGCTGGTGGTTCTGATGTGGTGGGGAATAGGGCGGTCTTTCCTCTTGAGGAGGAGTGTTCCTTTGCTGTCAGACAGGCTACAGCTGGGGCAGTGTGAACATTAATACCTTACAGAGCTCCCAGCACTTCCAATCTCTCACAAAGAGCTGATGAGAACTGACTTAGCAGCAGTCAGAGTTCTGCAGCTGATGAACTTCCCTGGGATGTGAGCTCTGGGCTCACAGGGCTGTCCTGGTGCTCAATCTGTGGAGCCAGTGCCTGGATAGTCAGGGCAGACTCCCCGTGCCCAGGTGTTTCCAGGGATCCAAACTGCTGCTGGTGCTTTTGGCAGCAGAAGCATCTCTTTAGCTGTCTCTTGATCAACATAATGTGCAGATTTTTTTCAATAAAACTGGAGCAGGCCTGTGAATAATCATTACATGCCCTTGAAGGCAAAGGACTAAAGCTCAGTCTTTTACCCCTGCTAAATCTAGTTTTGATGACCATTTAATATCTGTACCTGGATCTAAAACATTAAATTAATGTTCCCTAACATGTTTTCCTCTTGAGCCCTTCCAAAAGGGATTTGGTTTGTGCTGCAGCACAGGAGTGGCTGGCCTGGGGTGGGAATGGCTCTTCTGGTGGGGAGCCCTAGGGTTGCTGTTGATTTTCTCATCAAGCTGCCTCAGAGCCCTGTACTGAGTGCTGTGGAGCTTGAAGCTGAGCCTCTGATCAGTGCTGGTCTCTGGGATTAGTCTGCAGGGAGAACTGACACTGTGGGATGAAAGCCAAGCTGAGCGTTCCTTGTACACCCACAGCCAGCAGGAGTCCTCAGAAGAACTGCAAGTAACTGGGGCTTCATGCCAGAAATAACTCCTTATGTATTGGTGTGACTTCCTGGAAGGAGCTGCAGGATGGTGCTGCCTCATCTCCCCCTCACCCAGAGCCTTCTGCTCCCAGATGCTGTTAGCAGAGTGCAGGAATGCTCCCCAACTGGTTCCATGCCATTGCAGTCAGTGGGGCAAGCCATGGGTAAAGCCAGGGGTGGGGATGTTCTAATTCCAGGGCTGATCTTTCCATGGGAGCAGCACTCCCCATGGTGTATAGGGAAAAAGATGGGTCACTGGCCTAAGCTGCTTCTGGGTCACTAATCATAAAATTACAGAATGGAATGGGTTGAAGGGAAGTTAAAGATCATCTACTTCCATCCCCAGTGATGTGGGCAGGGAAACCTCCCACTGCCCCAGGAAAAAAAGGACTTTGGGAGATTCCCCAGGCCAAATTCCCACTTGTAGCATGAAATCTGCCATTGGAGTATGTTATTCAGGGCTGTGTTGGATTAAATTATATATATCCACTAGGATGGAAACTCCTCCACCTCCCTGGTCCTATTTATCTTCATGGATTTTGTCACATGAAGTTAAGGAGGAAAATTAGGAGAATGTTTTGTGTATTTCTGAGTTGCAGCTTCCCTTCAAGTCTAGGGCAGAGTGTGACAAGGACCTGCTAATCCCTCTGCAGCTGCTGGAGATGCCAGAGGGCCCTTCAGTGAGGAAGTTCCAGCTGCTGACCTCCCCTTTTGTTGGACAAGTGGTGGCCAAGGTAGGGGGAAGCAGCCGGAAGCTCAGTGTGAATGATCTGAATGCCCTGAGGCTCCAGGACTCCCAGGTGAGTTGAATTTACAGATCCATGACAAGTCTGAGGGCAGAAATCACCATTGTCCCACACCTGGGTGACAGAAGGTGCAGAACCTGTGAATGTTTCCCTGAGGGTTTCACCTGGCTAAGTTGAGATGTCTGTGCTGTGGGTACTTGTCAGAAGTCACACTGGGTCAGTCCTGCTGGGGCTTCACTGGCCTGACACCTCCAGATGATGATTTGGACCTGACTGGCCAAACCCTGGTGCAGCCTCACCTCTGATTAAAGGTGTGGAGCAAAATTAAAAGCACAAAATGTGCCCAGCACAAAGTGGGAAGAGGAATCAGAAGTGATGATGACAAATTTTAAACCCCTGAGTGTGTGACCTGGTAGGCCTGATGGGAATCCCTTTGAGGGATTCAGAATCGAGTGGCATCTAAACACCTTGTGCTTCAGGCAGGCAAAGAAAGGAATCTGCAAGGATGACCCCAGCTCTGATGGGAATGGCTTGGATGCTGATGAATCCCATGTTCAGGGTGGGCTGACGTGCCCTCTAATAGAGATTGTAGAAAATAAGTGACTTGTATGGAAACAGCCAGAGGTTTTATCCCTGGAATAATGTTCAAAATCAAGCTGGATGAGGGCTGAGCAACGTGGTCTAGTGGAGGTTGTCCCTGCCCATGGGTGGGGGCTTGGAATGAGATGAGCTTTAAGGTCCATTCAAACCCAGGTCTTTCTAGAATGCTATGATCCTTTATGGATCATCAGCACATCCCACCTCTTTTCTCAGGTTCATGGGAAGAACTTGTACCTGGCATTTGTGGCAGCTGAAGGTCCCGTTGGACCAACTGCAGAAGAAACAGCACTGCAAAGAGAGGCTGCTTGTGGGGCACGCTGTCCTGCCCAGGGACAGCAAGGACAGGCTGGTGTTCCACATCCCCATTCCCAGGATGAGGAGCTGCAGGAAGCCCAGCACTCAAGATCTGAAGCCCCAGAGGCAGCAGAGGGTCGGGGCAATTGGCTGCGCATCCACTTTGGCATGTTTGGCAGCGTCCGCGCAAACGAGTTCTCGAGGGCAAGCAGAGCCAATAAAAGGGGGGACTGGAAGGATCCTGTGCCCAGGTATTTCCTCTTTTCTCCCAAACCAAATCTGTGTGGGAATGCTCTTAGCTTTGATTTTCTCTGATAATTTTTAAGGCATGAGTGAATGTGGGGTGTGTTCAACCAGAGAATCCACAGTGCAGTTGTAGGATGCAGTTATCTGGGGATTTTAGTACCAGCTCTGCTAAGATTTTTATCTTGAAGAGAGAATTTTTAAGATGCCAGGCTGAATCATGCCCTAAAAATGCCAGTTTCTCCCAGTTAGGTGTTTTTTAAAAAGCCTTGGATAAATAACAAACATCTCATACACCTGGAATCATGGGCTGGAGTGATGCTGTAAAAGGCAGCAATGAATTGAAAACATGGCCATGGTTTGTGTCCTGTATCCCACTGGAATTGTACAGAGCAAGGGGGAAACAGCTTCCCAGAGAAGCTGTGGCTGCCCTGGAAGTGTCCAAGGCCAGGCTGGATAGAGCTTGGAGCAACCTGGGGTAGGGGAAGGTGTCCCTGCCCATGGCAGAGGGTGGCCCAAGATGATCTTTGAGTTCTCTTCCAACCCAAACCATTCTATGATTCTGTGATTTTTTTGAATTATGACTTTATTTCTATACAAGTATTTTTAGACAGAGTTTTTGTGTTACTTTTAACATTCATTTCTCTGATTTGTGGACTGTCCTGCTGAAGGCTTTGTCAACCAGGGTCACAGGGCAGCAGAAGGAAAAGCTTTCCACCAGCTGTGTGGTTTCACCACCAAGCTTCATGACTGCAGTTGTTAAAGATGCCACCTTGCCTTGAGACAGTGGCCGGCTGCAGAGTATAACAAGTAGTTCAGAGATGTTTCTGATGAGAGACTCCCAACTTCTCTGCTTCTCCCAGGCTGGTTCTGCACTTTGAGAGCGGAGGCTTCCTTGTTTTCTACAACTGCCGCATGCTCTGGTGCTCCTCTCCCAGGGCTGATCCTGCTTCTGACATCCTGGCTGTGGAATTCCACCGAGGCCGGGCACTGCGTGCCCTCCGTGCACCCGATCCCATCTGCTACACCCTCCTAGACCAAAGATATTTTTCAGGGCTGGGTGAGTTCCAGGGAATAGGGGCAGAAGGAGAAATGGAGGAAGATATGGGTGGGATGTTTACAGATGCAGAAGTGCATGTCTGGGCAGTTTTCTCTTTAGTTTAAGAGCTTCTGGTTGATCCAGCTGAGGGCATGTGGTCATCTTCAAGGTCTGTAACAGTAGAGGGAAGAGAACCTCTTCCAGTCCAATCCCAGCTCTAAGTCTACTCTCTGGATGCCAGCTCTGGTACAGGGAGTGGTGTTGCTGGCTGTGATCCTTGAGGCAGAAATCATAAGTTGAAGCCAGCAGCCTGCATTACCTTGATTAGAAATATCCTTGCTGTCTCCTTGTTTCTGACCCCTTCCAGGGAACATCATCAAGAACGAGATCTTGTACCTGGCCAGGATCCACCCGTTAACACCAGGCTCCCACTTGGCTCTCTCAGATCTGGAGCGCCTGCTGGACTGCGCCCTTCAGTTCAGCTCTGAGTGGCTGCACCACAAACTGCGAGGCCAAGGGCTGCACCCCCAGGTGTACCAGAAGGAGCAGTGTCCCCTGGGACATCCCCTGATGAAGGGCACTTTTGGACCCTCGGGTGGCTTCAAGAGACTGACATGGTGGTGCCCTCAGTGCCAGCCTGCGGTGCTGCCAGGGGATGGGGACCCTTCCCCAGTCACTGGGTGATCTGTCCTGCAGGGTGCTGGGTGGTCTCTGAGCCATGCTCCTTGTTGTCCTAGAAGGTCTCTGTGGTTTCTTTTAGGCTGTTGAGTTTGGTCTTTAGGAAGTTGGCAGAGTTAAATGCTCAGTGGAGGTCCCAGGTCCCCTGAGTGGCTGCAGAAAGGAAAAAGTGGCTGTCCATGTTTTTTTTTGTTTTGTTTTGGTTTTTTGGTTTTTGGTTTTTTTTACAATTGCACCACAGTGTAAAGAGTTTGACCAGGTCTGAGGTGCATTGGTTGCCCTGTTCAGGTGGCAGTGGATGGGAAGTGTAAAGGGTTGAGCAGGGGATTGCTGTGGTCTGAAGTGACCCTGTCCCTTGACCCCGGAGGAGTCAGCAAAACAGAAGATATCCCTCGCCTAAGCAGCTTGATTAATTAGGAATTAAATAATCCTGCCTCCGTTTGGAGCTGAATACCTGTGTGCTGGTCTGTGACTGGGTGTGGTTAAACATGAGGGGCTGCTCCCATGTAATCTGACGGGAACAGCTCCCTCCTCCTTCCACATCAACATGTGCAAAATATACGTCAGTAGTGCTTGGTGGAGCTCCTCTCTGCACCCACAGGTTTCAGCTTTGTGGCAAACTGCCAATTCCAGATCTTGCTGTAAAAATTAAAAAAAAATTACAGTGTGTGGCAGTGTTGCATAAAACTCAGGATCTCCAAGGAAATCTGAAAGCAGAAAGGTTTGGAAATAGAGCTGTGTCTCTACAGTAGGTGGGAACTGCTGCTGTCCTCTCTCCCTGGATTTGAGTTTATTTTAATAATAAGTTGTTGACTTAAGCTAAAAAAATAAAAGCTGCAATTAGAATCAGTGATGTTCATCTCAAGTGTGTCCTTTCTGGCAGTTTCTTGGTTAAAAACTGGGGTGTACATGGAAATTCCAGCTGCCTGAAATTGGTTAACAGCTGCCTGTTGAGGATGGTACCAGTGACTTTCCTTAGCTACGTAAGTGGTGTCATTAATGGGAACTGGATTTAAAGATAGATTGCAAATCAGCTGGGAATGCTGGACATAAACACCTCTGCTGAAGGCAGCTGCTTCCTAGGCAAGACTTGCACAGCCTCTCCCTTGGGAACTGAAACAACTATGAGGGGTTGCAGGTTATGGGATTGCTGAATAAATGAATTAATGGGTTTATGGGGCCAAAGAAGGTGGTTAATGTCCCTTCTGCAGGCCAAGTGCCCATCCAAACCAAAGAATAATAGAATATCCTGTGTTGGAAGGGACCCACAATGATGATCAAAGCCCAGCTTCTGGAAGAAAACCACTCACAAAAATGAACCCCAGGAGCTGAATCTTGCACTTTGAAGGATGGGGATGGAGCTGGGTATGTGTTGAGTTCTCAGTACAGGAAGGATGTGGACTGTGGAAGCGAGTCCAGAGGAGGCCATGGAGGCGCTCTAAGGGCTGGAGGCCCTCTGCTATGGAGACAGGCTCAGAGCTGGGGGTGCCCAGCTTGGAGAAGGCTCCAGGGAGACCTCAGAGCCCCTTTCAGTGCCTAAAGGGGCTCAGGAGGGCTGACAAGGGGGAATGGCTTCCTACTGCCAGAGCACGGGGTTAGATGGGGTGCGGGGAATTCTTCCCTGTGAGAAGAGTGTGGCGGCTGGGATGGAACTCCCAGAGAAGCTGTGGCTTCTCCACCCCTAAAAGTGTCCAAGGCCAGGCTGCACGGGGCTTGGAGCAACCTGGGATCGTGGGAGGTGTCCCTGCCATGTCAGGGGGTTGGAACTGGAAGGTTTTCACGCTCCCTTCCCACGCCTACCCCTCCATAGCGGCTCCGCTCCCCTCACGCTCACACGAGGGGGTTCGGGGCCGCCGACTCCTTCCCGCTCCGCCTGTGCCTACGCGCGCCTCAGCCAATCAACGCCCGCCGCCGGCCGTCACACCAGCCGCCCCGCCTTCCTATTGGCTAGCTCTGCCCTGGTGCGAGCGCGCCTTCGCCAATCGGCGCCGCGCCCGCCCCACCGAGCGATGTGCCGAGCGCTGTGATTGGCTGCGGGGCGGGGCTGCAGCGGCGCCGCCCGTGCCCGGTTAAGCGGCGACTGGGGCGGGGGGGCAGCGGGAGCGCGCGGCGGCGGCGGCGGGGTCTGAGCGCGGCCCCCATGGAGCTGCTGCGGAAATGGCTGGGCCACCCCGAGGACATCTACAACCTGCTCCGCTTCAAGATGGGCGGCTACCGCGCCGTCATGCCGCGGATGGACACGGTGAGCGGCGAGGGATGCGAGGGCGGCGGGAAGCGCTTCGCTGTCTCCGGTGCGCGGTGCTCCCGGTGGGAGCGGGACATGGGAGGAGGAGGTGGGGGGCACTGTCATGTCCGGGCGCGGATACGGTGTTGCCATGGGTGACCATCCTATATCCAGCGCGTATAGGGCTTTGGCCGGCTTTGTGCGCCTTGTGTGCGCCTCGGTGCTTCCCGGTTATACCGGCTCCGGGCGTCCTATTGCATTGCGCGTACCGTGTGTGCATCCTACCGGTTCCGGGCATCCCACCGGTTCCGGGCAACCTGTGCATTGGTGCATCCCACTGGCTCCGAGCATCCCTTGCATTGCTCGGTGCCGGTACCCTGCGAGCTTCCCACTGGCTCCGAGCATCCCTTGCATTGCCCGGTGCCGGTATCCTGCCAGCATCCCACTGACTCCGATCATCTCAGGCTTCCATGCATTTCTCGGTACCCATACCCGCATTCATCCCCCCAGCTCCGAGCATCCCTTGCACCGCTCGGTGCCGGTACCCTGCGCGCATCCCCGGCGCTCCGGACGCCGCACGGCCCCGGCGCTGTCCGTACATGGCAGCGTCTCCGGCCGCGGCACGGGGCGGGTTAAGGGGCGGGTTTCGGGCCGGGGGCGGAGCGGAGCGGCCGCAGCCCCCCAGCACCGCCGCCCCCATGGCGGCCGGCTCCCGGGCTGTGTCCGTGCTGCGGCGGACACTGACGCTGTCCCCGCCACGGAAACCCCCGCGGGCAGCGGGCGGGCGGCGGGGGCAGCAGCAGCAGCGGCGCTGCGGAGCCCCCCCGGCCCCGCTGCCCGCTGCCGCCCCCCGGCTCCAACCCGCGGTCCCCGGCCCGCTCTGCCCGCAGGACTCGCTGGGATGTGGCCTCCGAACCTGCTACCGATACCTCAACCAGACCAGCCGCAGCTTCGCCGCCGTCATCCAGGCTCTGGATGGAGAGCTGCGGTGAGCGGGGGACACTGGGGAGGGGTGCGGTGACCACCGGCAGTGCGGGTTTTTGGGGGCTTGGTGGGTGGGGTGATATCCCAACAATGGGAATCCTCGGGAGGGGGTGGGTGCAGCTCATTCCCTGACACCGGGAACCCCCTGGTGATGGTGGGGGTAAATCTCCTCCCTGGGAGGTGGTGGTGGTGATGATGATGATGATGGTGAGGGTAAATCTCTTCCCTGCGTGGTACAATGCCACCCCAACACTGGGCATCCCAGGGAACTTAGTGGCCCCCCAGTTTCGGGTCTCCCCAGGAGCTGGTTGGTGTGATGCCCCCCTCCAATAGCAGAACTGGGCTCATGCAGTACCTACCCCAAACTCCGTTTTTGTCTAGTGGAGCTGCTGGGACACGCTCCCTCTCCCATCAGGAGCTGACTGGGCTCGCTCAGCCCAGCCCCACCCCGTGCAGCAGGACGTGGGGATTTTCACGTCCCAGCTGGCTGTACCACATCCCCCCTCTGCATCACATCCCTCCCCAGACTGGGTGTCTGGGCTGAGCCTGCTGGCCAGCAGGCTGTTAAACACAGGGCCTGGCACTGTGCCCTCTGTGACACCCTGGGAATGTGTCCTGGCTCTGCCAAGGCTGGTGCTGGACAAAGGCTGGAGGGAGGAGGTGAGGAAAAACCTGGGGCTGACCAAGGGTCTGGGTCTTGCCTGGGGGATGCTTTTGGAACCAAATTGTGCAGTTGTCACACGGGGTTTGTTGCACACCCATTTTTTGCTGTGCAGATTTTGCTGGCCTGTGCAGAAAAGCTTCAGACAGGAATAGTAACAGAGGATGTAAATAAAGCTCAGCTGGCCAGGGGGCCTCATGCCATGTAATTGTTTTCCATATAATTCCCTATGTTCATTTGACAATTACTGATTTCAGTTTTTAAATCCCCAGTTAATTCCAAGATGATCAAATTTAGGGGTTCTGGGAGTTGTTCCAGACGCATCTGGTGGCTCTGATCTGAGCAGTTGCAGGCACCACCCCGAACACTGGGTGGTCTGTGGGGTTTCTGAGCGCTGGTTTGGCATTTTGGATGGTGCCCCATAGCTGTGTCCAGTGTTTATGAAATGGTGTTTGCAGCCTGGTTGACAGGAAAGAGAAGTTCAGTGGTTTGGCTGAAATTGCATGGAAAAGTACAAATAGAGCCAAGAATTAAGCTTTTTATTTTCCATGTTTTTTCTGTGCCGGAATTAAGAAAAAAAATTAAGGAAACACTGTGAAACCTGTTAGCAATGTGTCTACCCTGTGCTTGCCTCAACCTTCTGCAGTTTTCTTTGTGTTTTTTGTCATTTAATCCTTGCCCTGCAGCTCTGCTGGGATCAGGATCACCCTTCAGGGCACAGAAACTTCCTCCTGGCATCCTAAAAATGCTCTTGCCTCATCTTTGCAACCCAGCTTGGGCAGGGATGGTGGTTGGATTACAGCTGGCTCAGTAGTAGATCAAGAGAGATTCATCTTCAAAGGATTTCCACCAGAGGATTTAGGGACAAACAAGGGAAATAGAAGATAGGGAGGGTAGAGAAATAGGTAGAGCCACAGCCTTGCAGAAGGAATTAATTTTGCTGGTTCAAAAAAGTGCTTGAATTGATGTTGACCCCTTCAGGGAGTTCAGCCGAGCCCCTGTGGTTACAGACAGGCATCCCAGAAGGGCTGCTGGAAAATGGGAATTTTTGGAGGAGTGCTTGGGGCAGTGCTTCCCTGGCCAGACAGGGTATTGGTAGCTGAGCTGAAATGTCTGGTTCCTCATTACTGTTTTTTTTTGCCCCCATAAACCACCTGTTTTGCTGGCCAGAGCCCTGTCCAGCTCATTGCTCCATGGTTAGGGCATTTCTGGGAAGGTGGGAGGCTCAAAACTGCAGTTTCATCCACGGCTGAGCCAACAGCATCATAACTGCTGGTGGAGGGAAGGAGTTGTGATCCAAGCTCATAGCTCCTCTCCTGGTGATGGAGAGGAGAGGAGGGATGCTCCAGCCTCTCTGCTGCCAGTTCCATGGTCCTGCCTGTCCCTGGAACTCTTAAGGATCTATTCCTGAGGATTCAGCACAGGCTGTATGTCCTGGCAAGGAGAGAGGAGAGCTCCTCACCTGGGCAGGAGGGAGCTGCACTCAGGACAGGGCTGGAGCTTGAGTTCTGGAAGATCCAGACTTGTTCTTTGCAGGTGTCTGCTTCCATTTGTGCCACGGGTCTAAATTCAGTGTGTGATGGAAGTTAGGGAGGCAGGGTACCCTTCCCTGGCCAGACAGGGTGTTGGTAGTTGAGCTGTAATGTCTGGTTCCTCCTTCCTGGCTTTTTTGCCCCCATAAACCACCTGTTTTACTGGCCAGAGCCCTGTCCAGCTCATTGCTCCATGGTTAGGGCATTTCTGGGAAGGTGGGAGGCTCAAAACTGCAGTTTCATCCACGGCTGACCCAACAGCATCATAACTGCTGGTGGTGGGAAGGAGTTGTGATCCAAGCTCATAGCTCCTCTCCTGGTGATGGAGAGGAGAGGAGGGATGCTCCAGCCTCTCTGCTGCCAGTTCCATGGTCCTGCCTGTCTCTGAAACTCTTTAGGATCTCTTCTTGAGGGTTGGCAAGGAGAAAGGAGACCTCTTCACCTGGGCAGGATGGAGCTGCAGCTGACAGGGCTGGAGCTTGAGTTCTGGAAGATCCAGACTTGTACTTTGCAAGTGTTTTCTTCCATTTGTGCCACTGGTCTAAATTCAGTGTGTGATGGAAGTTAGGGAGGCAGGTAAGGTCTGGATGCAGAATTGAGGTTAAATAAGTGTTTTAACTCAGCTGGGTTCTGGAATTACTGCTGGCTCTTCCCTGGGCATGATGCTCATGTGAGAGGTGCCTCTGGGATGGCATTTCCAGGTTTCTGCTCTGCCTTTCTTGGTGGCTCCTGGAAGCAGGTTGGAGCTTGGGGCACTTGCATCCTGTTGGATGAACATTTACAGCCTGGCTGGAATGGAAAAACTCAGTCATGGAAAGGAACAGGAGCACGAGAGAGCTGCTCATGTGGTGTGACAGAGGTGTTAAATACCCTTTTAATCAAGGAAAAAAAGCCAAATTTAACAGTATTGGCTCTAAGAGCAAGTCAGTATTCTCTGGGTGATTAATCACTGCTTGCACATTGTCATTCCAGGGGTACAGCACTGTCACCTGGTAATTAGCATTTAAGCAGACCAAACTACTTCCCATTTGTTAAACCATTAATAAATGCCTCCTCTCCTTGGCATATATCCCTGTGCTCATGGAGATCTGGGCATTATTTAATATAAATCCTGCAGTTGCAAACAGCATTTCTTGCCATCAGGACTTTTTTTGGGGTTTTTTTTTGTTTTTTCTTCTTCAGCTGGAGAAATGTAGAGGCAGGGATGGAGAAGGAAGCAGGGATAGGGAAGGCAGGGGTGGTGGGAGCAGGAGGGGAGGTGGCTCTCCAGCAGCTTCCTGGTGGGATATTGGGACACATGGGCTGCCTCCAGTGTGTCTTGCTCCTGGAGATATAAAATACAGGGTGATTTTGGCTCTTTCTGCCAGTCCTAATGTTCCTGTTGCACAGTGTGACAAGTGGGGGGGAATATTCTACCCCAACAGGGTAAAAGGTGTGCAGAGAAGAGGGAATGATGGGGAAAACACACCTGTTTTTTCCCTCCCTTCCCTATTTGACATTTGCTTTTCCAAATAAGCTGACCTTGGGCTCTGTCCTCTGGGTCCAGGTGAGCACTGGCCTTGCTTGCAGGGTTGGATCTTCCCTGCTCAGGGAGCTCACAGGCCTGACCCTTCCCTGATACACACCTTAGAAACCTCAAAATCATGCTGTAGTTCCCTGATACACACCTTAGAAACCCCAAAATCATGCTGTAGTTCTCCTCAGGAGGGAACATCCTGGATTTCCTATGGATTCCTACGGATGACATGAGCATCCCCTTGGATGTCAAGGTCCCGATGCTGCACGAGTTCCACTCCCATCTCTACCAGCCAGACTGGAAGTACACATCTGAGAAACACATCTTAGAAACCCCAAAATCATGCTGTAGTTCCCTGATACACATCTTAAAAACCCCAAAAACATGCTGTAGTTCTCATGAGGGAAAATCCTGGATTTCCTGCCCTGGCTGGTGTCTTCCAAAGGCACCTGGCAGTGCCAGTGTGTGACACACTGAGCTCAAAGTGCCTCTGCTGAAGGCTCTGTGGTTATTCCCAGCTGCTTGTCCTGCCTTCTAGGCACTCCCAAGTAAAAGATTACTATTTTTTCTCCCTTTCCAGCCATGCAGTCTGCATATTCTACCTGGTTCTCCGTGCCCTGGACACTGTGGAGGATGACATGAGCATCCCCTTGGATGTCAAGGTCCCAATGCTGCACGAGTTCCACTCCCATCTCTACCAGCCAGACTGGAAGTACACAGAGAGCAAGGAGAAGGACAGGCAGGTGCTGGAAGACTTCCCAACGGTAAGGCAGCCTCCTCCTTGCTCCTGGTGGCATCTCTGGGTGCCTGGTTGTCTCCACATGGTGCCTGCAGAGCTTCCCAAGGGCTCCATCACCTGCCTGTGGGGCTGGGTGCCAAGCTGGGGTGAGAAATTCAAACATTGTGCAACACTGTGGGGCAGAGGGGATCTGGCTGTGGAAAAATTCCAGCTCTGGAAAGTGGCTTTTTGCCTCCTCTGCTGGAAGAGCAGATGACCATTGTCTTGTGTAGAGACATTTGAGGTTGTTACCCAGCACAGTGAATTGTATTTGTGGAGTGTTCTGATGAAGGAAGGAATGATGAATTTGACTCTATGTTTTTAGAAGGTTAATTTATTATTTTATGATATTATATTATATTAAAGAATACTATACTAAAGAATACAGAAAGGATATTTATAGAATGCTAAAAAGATAATAATGAAAACTTGTGACTCTTTTCAGACTCTCGACACAACTTAGCACTGATTGGCTATTGAGCTAAAACCACTCACACCAGAAACCAGTAAAACAATTACTTGTAAATAAACAATCTTTAAACACATTTCATATAAGCCAAACAAAAGTAAATAAGATAATTATTGGGTTTTTTTTTTTTCTCTGAGGCTTGTCAGCTTCCCAAGAGAAAAATTTTGGATGAAGAGATTTTTAAGAGATTTTTCAAAAAATGTAATACCTGTATGCACAGTGGGAGGTGTCCCTGCCCTCAGGTAGGGCAGAGGGTGGAATGACATGAACTTTAAGGTCCCTTCCCACCCAAACCATTCCATAACTCTGTGATATAAGACAAAAAGCATCCTCACTCTTATTAGTAACAATATTGTGTTGATTTTTTTTTTATTGTTGAGTTGATTTTTTAGGGTTTTTTCATCGCTCTCTTTAAGAAAAAAAAGTATAATTTTTAATATTTTAAACAAAATATTAATAAATATTCTAATAAATATAATTTTACTTAATATTTTGATAACTATTATTTTAATATTTTAAATAAATCTTTAATATTTTAAATAAATCCATGCTCAGGTATTATTTTAATAATTTTAATAATCATAAAATTGTAGAAACATGGAATTGTTGGGTTGAGTGGGACCATAAAGCTCATCCTATTCTATCTCCTGCCATGGCAGGGACACCTTCCACTAGACCAGATTGCTCCAAGCCCTATCCAACCTGACCCTGAATTTTTTGGGGGGCATTCACAGCTTCTCTGGGCATGCTCTGCCAGTGCCTCACCACTCTTATAGTAAAAAACTTCTAATAATATTTCCTAGAGGTGCATTTGCAGGCTGTGCTGCTCTGTGTAGGGGACTGAAGCCACAGGGGCAGAAGCAGAGTGAATACATTTATTTTACAGACAAACTCCTATTGCAAAAAACCCCTGGGCTGGCTGCAGTCCCCTGCTGATGGAGAATAAAGCTTAGCACAGTAAAACATGATGCTCCAGTTTTGGGAAAAGGAGGATGCACTTTTTAATATTTTTTTTCCATGTGAGAGTGATGGAGACAGTGCAGGTGTCCCTGCCCATAGCAGGGGGTTTGGAACTAGAAGATTTTCAAGGTCATTTCCAAGTCAGCCCACTCTGAGATTCCATGATCACATTACTGGACATGCAGTAGAGGGATTTCACACTTCCCTCACTGCTTGATGCCTCTCCAGTTGTGCCAAATGTGTGAAGCTAGAGCTGGAGAGGGGCTGGGGAGAGCAGAGCACCAGAAACCTCCCACGGGTCTTTTCCCGTGGCTGGGGTGATGGAATGCTCTCAAATTACAGAGGAAAACAGCTCTGTGTACCAAGTGCAGTCAGTTTTGTCCTGCAGCTCCCAGATGATACCAGTCCAAGGCCACAGAGCCTTCCCAAAGATTCTGCTGTGTCTGATCTCCCGCCAGAGACCGTCCTGTTTAGACTGGGAACAGGCTAAGCCTGAGCTCCAAGGACCTTGAAACAGCTCAGGTTGAGGGAGTTGTCCCAGATCTCCAGCCAGGGCAGGATTAGAGCCTGGTAAACAGTATTTTTCTGATTTGTTAATAAATGTTGAGCTGTGCTGGGTTTTTTTTTTCCTGAACACTCTCTTTCTGTTTTTACCACGCTACAGATCTCCATGGAGTTCAGAAAACTGTCCAAGGTCTACCAGGATGTGATTTCAGATATTTGTCACAAGATGGGTGTTGGGATGGCAGAGTTCTTGGAGAAAAAGGTGGATTCTCAGCATGAGTGGGACAAGGTGAGTCAGTCCAGACAGAGGAATGGACTGAGCATGAGCAGGGTCATGGAGTTAAGGTTGGAAAAGCACTCTGAGATCATCAGGCCCAACCATTCCACCAGCATTGCCAAAGCCACCACAGAACCATGTCCCCAAGTGCCACATCCACAGGTTTTTTTGAACACTTCCAGATAGGGCCCACCTTGTCTCTATGAAAGGAGTAGACAGACCATCCTTCTTGGGAAAAAGTGTTTTCATGGGAAAGCTGAGACATCCCAGTGAGACCTTGCATCAAATGAACTTGCAATTGCTTTTTGTAAAAGTCACTGTGGCAAACAGGCAGCTCTTTGTAACTGCTCCTTTTATCTTGGTTTTTTTTTCCCCCCCTTTCCCAACTTGGCACCTCCTTGGCAGTATTGTCACTACGTTGCTGGGCTGGTGGGGATTGGCCTCTCCCGTCTCTTCTCTGCATCAGAGCTGGAAGATTCCATCGTGGGGCAGGACACAGACCTGGCAAACTCCATGGGCCTCTTCCTGCAGAAAACCAACATCATCCGTGACTACCTGGAGGACCAGATGGAGGGAAGGGAGTTCTGGCCCAGAGAGGTGAGGAAAAACCTCATAAAGTTGCTGCTGTTGGCTGTACATCTTGGTAATGACAGTTCTGATGACAGTTCTGGCTGCCATCTGGCTGCAGCTCTCTGGGTACAGATGTGAGCACAAGGTGATGTCACCACACACTGCAAGAGCTACTTAGGCAGCTCTTTCTCCTCTCTGCTAGGTTTTCTCTAGGAATGAGGGAGGATGAGACTGGTTGAGATCCCAGGAGGGTACCCAAAAGCTCCCAAAAAAGCAGGGTCAGCTTTGCCTGTGCCTGACATGACATCCAAAAATTTTTCTCCCCCTTTTCCATATGGCTCAGCTGTCTCACAGGGCATTTCTTGATGTGTGACTCACCTTTTCCTTGCCCTCCCTAGGAAAGATGTGGAGATGAGTTGCACCCTCCTCCTTTACCATCTCTTTGTGTGCACCAAGGCCACTGTCACATCTCACAGCCTGCCCTTCCTGCTTTTCTTTACCCCAGCAATACTCCAAGGCTGTTGTGTGGGGGGTTTTTGGTGCTTCTTGTTGCTCTCCCAGACCTGCTGTCTCCGTGGTGACATCAATGCACCCTCCAGCTCATGAACACTTATCTTGGTGTTTAGGTTTGGAGCAGATATGCCAAGAAGCTCTCAGACCTTGCCAAGCCAGAGAACATCGACGTGGCCGTGCAGTGCCTCAATGAGCTCATCACCAACGCCCTCCACCACGTCCCCGACGTCCTCACCTACCTGTCCCGCCTCAAAAACCAAAGTGTCTTCAACTTCTGTGCTATCCCCCAGGTGAGCTGAGCTTCTAAGTGGTTCCTCACCCTCTGCAGCCCAGCTGGTGAGGAGCTGGAGGTCGAGGAGGTTCTGTGTTGTTGGGTTTTTTGCTTATTTCTTGGCTCCTGCCGTTTCTGCTGTTGTTGAGGTTGTGGCTCCACTCCATGGATGTCACTGTGGACAGGGTGACTCTTTGGCAAGTTCCTTGCAGTGCAAGTTGCTGTCTCTCCCCAGGTGATGGCCATTGCCACGCTGGCTGCCTGCTACAACAACCAGCAGGTGTTCAGGGGGGTGGTGAAGATCCGCAAGGGCCAGGCTGTCACCCTCATGATGGATGCCACCAACATCCAAGCTGTCAAAGCCATCATGTACCAGTATGTGGAAGAGGTAGGCTCAGCAGTTTGGTTTAGGTCTTTTCTGGCTGTTCCTGTCCCTGTTTTTGGGGTGGAGTTGGGAGTACATGGGGATCTGTACATTCTATCCTTGGCTCAGTGGTGGTGGGGAGTGGTGACCCTGATGTGGTTTGGGCCTGGACCAAACTGTGCTTGATGTGTTCCCTTGAATGTTCCCTGGGTCTGGGTGTGTGTTGGGAAGTAGGAACTGGGGCCAGTGGCATCCTGGCCTGGACCAGCAGTAGTGTGACCAGAGCATTGCCCATCCCCTTGACCCAATTCTGGGGTCAGTTCTGGGCCACTCACAACACAAAGGACATTGAGGGGCTGGAGCATGTCCAGAGAAGGGAATGGAGCTGAGGAAGGGGCTGGAGCACCAGGAGGGACTGAGGGAGCTGGGGAGGGGCTCAGCCTAGACAAAAGGAGGCTCAGAGGGCACCTTATGACTTCCTCCTGACTTCAGGGTCTTGTGGAGATTAAAAGTTCACATGGAAAGTCAACTTGTGGGGGGTTTCATGGGAAAAAAGCACCTCCCCTCCCCAAAACCCAATAGTGAAGGTTATTAAAAAAAAAACTTCACTTCTGCAGCAGGGAGACCCTAAACCATGGGCTATTAGAGCTGCCCTTGTGTACTGGCTGATCCCATGGCAAGGGACAGTGACACTGCAGGGCTTTAACCCAGGAGAGGGTCTCTGCTTGAGCCCACCTTGCTCAGACTCCTGCAGAGGAGTGTCTCAGAAAGCCATGAGAAGAAAACCCCAAATGCCACAGAATGAGGTGATGATGAGGCTGTTTCCAGGCAGGAATGTTCCCACTGGTGTCAGGTGGGCCATACAGCGAGTGAGGATTGCAGGGTGAGAACCCCTGATCCCAGTAACACCACTGGTCCCAGTAACACCACTGGGGCTTGAGGGATCATTTCCCAAGCCATGTGGTCCATGTCCCATCATGGGGTGCCCTCAAGAGGCAGCTTGGCTTAGTGCACTTCCCGAGGGAAGTGGGAAAGGGATGGGCCTCTGTGATGGTGTTCACAGGGATCCGAGGATGAGGGAAGAGATGAGGAGCTGACTCCATGTTTCAGAAGGCTTCATTTATTATTTTATGCTATATATTATATTAAAACTACACTAAAAGAATAGAAGAAAGGATTTCATCAGAAGGCTAGCTAAGAATAGAAAAAGAAGAAATTAATAAAAGCTTGTGGCTTGGACAGAGAGCCTGAGACAGCTCACTGTGATTGGCCATTAATTAGAAACAACCACATGAGACCAATCACAGACCCACCTGTTGCATTCCACAGCAGCAGGTAACCATTGTTTACATTTTGTTCCTGAGGCCTCTCAGCTTCTCAGGAGGAGAAATCCTAAGGAAAGGATTTTCCATAAAAGATGTCTGTGACAGGCCCCTGGCCTCATCCAGCTGTCCCTTGCTTCACATCACTCCACCACCAACATCACTCTTGACCCTTAATACTTCAACCTCCTCCCATTTTCTTCCCTTAAACTCCCTGTGCCACCTTGAAATTTGATATGTGCTGGCAGCACAGCCCGGCCAAGCAGGAGAAGGAGGGAGTGCAGTGGGGGCACGGTGAGAAGTCGTGGGAGTGCTGGGCAGGCAGAGCCTGAGATTTTAACCCTTTTCTTGAATAATGGAAACCTTACAAATACTGATCCTCCTGGATCTGAATGAGAAGAGAGATAGAGATGAAATGGAGGAGGAAATGGGCAAGTGTGATGAAAGTTCGTGCAGGTGAAAGATGTCAGAAGAGTGGAGAAGAATCTTAGGTGGGAGGAGGTGATGGAGTGACCTTTGGCTGGACTTTTGTTGTATAGCCATGGACAGAACCATGTTTCCTGTGACACAGAGACTGCGTTTAGGGGGGCAGGCAATGGCTCAGAGCCAAGAGAGTGCAGTGATGTTATGGGAGTGCATGAACAGAGACAACGGATGAGGAGGGTGTTGGTGCCCTCGATCTTCAGTGGAGGAAAAGATCTGTGTTCTTGAGACCCCTCGGCCCCAGGGGGGGAAATATGGGGGGGACAGGTGTCCCAAAAGTGAGAGACTGTGCTTTTTTTTTGGAACTGGGCAAAGCACCCTTAAAAGGGGAGCCCTAGAAGCAGCTCTGGTCCATGTGCAGTGGTGAGAGCACTGGGCATGGAAGGAAGATGTCACAATGGCAATGATCTCCGGGCGGTGCCATGAGTGACAGGAAACACAAGAAGTCTCAACTGTGTTTCCTGGGGAAGCCTGTGGCACAAGGGGGACTCCTCACTCCTTGATGAACTGAGAATTGATTATCTAAAGGGTGGTGATGGACTGAGAGTTGGTGATCTGAGGGATGGATGTATTGGAAATTTGGTGGGCGGAGGAGGAAATGTCTTTGGAAGGTTTTAATTTTTTTCTGTGTGTTTCTTTTTACATATAGTTGTAGTTTAGTTAATAAAGTTTTCCCCTCTTTATTTCTAAGTTGGAGCCTGCTTTGCTTTAACCCTGCTCACATCTCACAGCAGACACCAGGGGGAATGTATTTTCATGGGGGGCACTGGCATTGCGCCAGCGTCAAGCCGTGACAGAGCCCTAACTCCTCCTCCCTCCTCCTCCAGATCTACCAGAAGATCCCGAGCACGGACCCCTCGTGCCACAGGACGCAGCAGGCGATCGCCGCCATCCGCGCCGCCAGCCTGCCCGGCGGCCCCATGGCCTCCCGCCACCACTACTCCCCCATCTACCTGTCCTGTGCCATGCTCCTGGCAGCCCTGAGCTGGCAGTACCTCAGCACCCTCGCCAAGGCCACCGAGGAGTACGTGCAGGCTGGGGACAACTGAAGGGCGCCGGCAGGGTGGGGGGACAATGGTGGCAGATGGGTGGCAGGAGGTTCCCTGCTGTGGGGGTGGCCCAGCACTGGGATGGTGACAAGGATGGGACACTGGGGAGCTGCAGCCCCTGGGGTGACAGTGTGGCACTGTTGGACTCCATCCTCACTGCTCTTGCTGTCTGCAAATGCTGACTGGAGTCTCAGTGTTTGGGGTTGAGTGTTTTTTTTCCCCCTTCTTTCCTGTTTACCTGAATATTTTTGGTGATTTGTTTTGTTTTGGTTTTTTTTTTTCCATTAGGATGGTTTGAAATAGAAACTCCAGTTGTTTCTTTTCTTCCTTGAGATTGGACACATCTTTCCAGCTCAGAGCTGAGCAAAACCCTGAAGCTTCTGCCTCCCTTTCTTAGGCAGCCTCTTCTCCCTCACCTCTGGTGCCTGCTCCATGCTGGAAAGATGCTGCTTCAGCTGGGAGAGGAATGTGCTTCCTTATCCAAGGAAAAAAAAGCTCTGGCCACTTTCTGGCCCTCGGTGATTGACATCCTGCAGCCTGGAAGCAGGCAGATTCTAGTCACATTTCTGTTGTGCTGAAGGATGCTGAAATGAGCCCTTTTAATGTTAAATATATGAGAGGTGAGGTACTCTGTCCACCTGAATGTGCCCCCAGCTGAAGGGCAGCTGTGCAGCTCCCTGCCCTGGGACAGATGGCCCCTGCAGTGACACAGCTCTTCTTTCAGCAGTGGAGGAGTGGTTAAAATGAGAAAGAAGCTGCCAGCACAGCACTGAGCTCATAACCCCAGGCCTGACCCCACAGCAGGCTCTGGGCTCTGCACTGACCCAGCCCCAGGGCATGGGGGGCAGAGCAAGGCAGGGCAGTGAGGGTTTGCACCCTGCTGTCCCTCATAGGATGCTTTTTTAGGGGGGCTTTGCTCACCCTGGAAGCCAGGAGTGATCCCTGCCAGGAGCTGGGAAGGCTGGAGCCACCGAGGGGGTGACCAGGGCAGGTTTCCCTGACCCACTTGGCTCTGGGTCAGACTGATGTGTGAGCTGCAAGAGGCTCCCACTGCTGCTTTCAAACACGTCAGGCTGGACTTACAAGAGGAAACAGCACTCTGAAGGCAAGTCCTGTTCTCCTGGGGTGGATTGTTGTTTGCAAGGTCCCTACCCACCCCTTTCAAATGCTGCTTTGCTGTCCTGAAGGGAAGGAGAGCCCATGTCCTGGTCTAGGACAGAGCTGCCAGGTGCAGGGTGGTGGCCTTTGCAAGGCCAAGCTTCCCTGTGGTCAGGCTGTTACTCAGAAGGAGAGCCCCTACTCCACAGTTCCTGGTGTAGATTTAAGCTGTTGTTCTAAAGAAACTCGTGGTAGCTCTCTTTGTGCAGCTTCCAGTCTTGTTGAAATTAAAAGTTTTCTTTGGAAAAAAAAAAAAGTGCTGCGTCGTCTTCTTCTTCTTTTTTTCAGCTGTCATTGCTTTTACAACAGTAATTTTCCCACAAGTTACAAGCCCTCAGCTCATAAAATTCCAATGGTCCCTTGGTGCCAAGTCTGGGTATTAAAGTACAGCCCCATGTGACAGACGTGGGGGAAGAATTTTAACCAGAGGGACAGCTGAGGGTCCATAAATTCACCTGGAAAGGAATGGTGGCACAGCCCTGGGCTGCAGGCACGTGCTCCAGGGCTCTGTGCATCCCCAGGGATGCTGGGGACAGCTCCTGGCTGCTCTCTGCTCAGGGTGGAAGCACCAGCACACATCCCAAGGGTGGCTGTCACCAGCAGGGCCACAGGACAGGGCTGGCAGTGACACCACACCTGCACAAAGCGGGGGATTCTGCCCCTCTGCCCCTCTCAGGTGAGACCCCACCTGCAGAGCTGCCACCAGACCTGGGACCCCCAACAGTAGAAGGACATGGAGCTGCTGGAGAGAGACCAGAGGAGGCCACAGAGATGCTCCAAGGCCTGGAGCTCCTCTGCTCTGGAGCCAGGCTGGGAGAGCTGGGGGTGCTCACCTGGAGAAGGGAAGGATCCAGGGAGAGCTCAGAGCCCCTTCCAGGACCTAAAGGGGCTCCAGGAGAGCTGGAGAGGGACTGGGGACAAGGGATGGAGGGAAAGGACACAGAGAATGGCTTCCCACTGCCAGAGGGCAGGGATGGGTGGGATACAGGGAGGAAATCCTTCCCTGTGTGGGTGGGGAGGCCCTGGCACAGGGTGCCCAGAGAAGCTGTTGCTGCTCCTGGATCCCTGGAAGTGTCCAAGGCCAGACTGGACAGGGCTTGGAACAGCCTGGGATAGTGGAAGGTGTCCCTTGCAGTCCCAGGGGCTGGATGATCTTTAAGGCCCCTTCCAACCCAAACCATTCTCTGAAGACAGAAGGGTCTCACTTGGCTTCCACCCCAACCATCTGAGGTGGCAGAAGCAACCAAGAGCCAGGAGCCAAGACACTGGAGAAATCATTTATTGGCACAGGTGTTCCAGCCAAGTACAGCACAGCTCTGCCTCACTGGTGCCTGAGCAAGCAGAGGTAAGGGGCTATTTTACAGTGCATGGAGAGCCTGCTTCACACATCTCAGACCCATAGCCTCAGGTCACTAATAGATTTTGTGCTTTAAAATTAGAAAAAAAAAGCTCTTTGCTATATTAGTGTTGGCAAATTGCACGATTCCTCCTGTACACAACCTATTACCTCCCCCCAGTAACAAAAATAAGGGTTTTTACCTTCCCTAATGTCAAGAAAAAAATGCTTTAATTGTGTCCAATTTACTGAGACACCTCCAAGCATCTGCTTGAGTTCCCTGCAGCAGACTTGGAAACCATCCCTCAGCTCAGCATCCAGCAGCTGCAGCCCCAAAGCATTGCACCCTTGCCCAGGCATGACCTGCACCCACCAAGCTGCTCAGCCATGCAGGAGAAGGGCTTTGCTCTTTCCCAGCTCCCTCCCAAATGCTTGCAGGATATTTGATCAAAGGCTCATGGAGCTCCAGCCAGGCCCTTCCCCGGCATCAATAACCCCAGACTACAGCAGATAAAGTCAGTGAACAGCTGAGGAAGAAGTGGTTTGAGAAGCCAGGAGGATGGAGCAGAGCAGGCGATGCACGAGAGACTCGTCTCTCGGTGCAGGCAGCTCTGGCCAGAGCAACCCCCACAGCAAGTTCATCAGTAGTTTGCTCATTATTAGGTCTAAAATTAGCCAATTCAAGGCACACACTCACAGGAAATTCTTCCCTGATTGTTTTGGGTGCTAACAGTCAGATCAACCCATCTGGGGGTGCACAAACCTCCCCCGGCCATGGCTTTCCTGCAGCATTCACCTCTGCTGCCCCACCAAGTCCCTAATCCCAGCACAAAGCTGTTTCCTGCCCTCCCAGTAGCAAACTGGGCTGGAAGGGGTCCAGGCTAACCAAATTCCAAGAGGCCAGCAAGCTCTCCAGCAGTCCTCTGAGCAGGGAATGCCCCAGTGTCCTGCTGTGACCCACCAGAAGCAGGAGGTTGGCAGAAAGCAGCTCCACCTCCAGCTCCACCATACAATTTAAAAAAACAAAAACCTAAAAAATTTTTAAAAGAAAAAGGAACAAAAAAATTGGAAAAAAAAAAAAGAAAAGATAAAAAGCTTTAATAGAGTAACCTGAACTAGAGTCTCTTTTAGAAGGGAGGGTCTCTGCACCCAACCCACTATCAGTTAAAAGCATCAGGGATTCAGGATTATTTGTGGTTCGATCAGAGTTACATCCTCTTCCAGTACTGCTCCGTCCTGGGGATGCCAGCCACAACCTCGGACTCGATGCCACAGTGGTCCTCTCCCCGCAGGATTTTGAAGAAACCTGGGAGAACACCAAAAAAAAAATCACCCTCTCCATCCCTCTGGAATGGGGTGGGAATTGCCAGTGGAGGGGAATGGAGTGGGGAAATGGGGCGGGAATTGCCGGTGGAGGGGAATGGGGTGTGGAAATGGGGTGGAAATTGCTGGTGGAAGGGAATGGGGTGGGAATTG
>VZSJ01005222.1:0-15299 GCA_013398405.1 Pheucticus melanocephalus | reverse complement strand
ATCTGATCTGATCCCATCCCAGCTGGGTCAATTGACTGCTTTAAAGACCAGTGAGGCATTTAACCACTCGGATGGGCCTGATGCAGGCAGAGCTCGTCAGGGGAAGATTACAGGTGTGGTTTTCTGGGTCAGGGTTATTACACACTTATCAATCATGGCTCTATTGCAGGGCAGCTGATGCTGCATTTCCTGACAAGCACCATACCCACACAGACCCGGGGAGATGCAGAGCTGGGACCAGGCACTGGGATTTTTCCTCCCTCTTTTTTTAATTCTGTAATTGGCCATGCCTCAAAAAGAAAACTTTCTGTAATAAAGGAAAAAATGGGAATTATAATTTAACAGCAGCACAAGTGCTTCATTCCTCAGCTCAGGATGACTTTTCCTTCAGATTCTGTTGAACTGTGGTAAGCAATGCAATGGCACAAAAGCAAAATGAAACAGCCAGAGCTTGGCAGGACTGCAGGGTTCAGCTGAGTCTGTGCATTTGCTTTCCTTCTTCATTTCTAATTTTTTGGAAACCCATTTCTCTGCCCTGTGCCCGTGTTACAGACACCTCCAGGCCTGCAGAGAGCACAGATCCCACCTGCCTGGAGTGTTCTCCAAACCTGGATGGGTTCACTGGCAGGTGATGGCCACACTGACCTCCCCCAGCACATCCCCAGCACAGGGCACATTGCTCTGCATCCCAGCACTGATGGCATTTTTGGGGCACAGTTTTCCTCTGGGCACCCTGGATGGGCACCCTGGGGACAGCTCAGCCCCCTGCCCCCCTCCCAGCAGCATCAGGGCTACCAGTTCAACCAGCAGCTGAGCCACGGGGCTGCTGAGCAGCCAGGGGCCAAAGGTAGGTCCTCATCAGGCCAGGGAGATGTAGCTCAGCATCCATGGAGCCTCAGTCTGGTGTCTGGGGTGCCCCACAGAGCCAGGGGGATGAGCAGGAGCCATGGAGGTGCAGGTAGGAGGTGCCAGGAGGACACAGAGCAGGGCTGCAGCTTTGGGAAGTGCTTATCCCTGCTCAGGATCAGGGCTTGGGCTGTCCCCTGCTGTCACAGCAAACCAAGGCAGAGCAGCACAGCAGGGTTTGGGTTGGAAGGGACCTTAAAGCCCATCCAGGACACCTTCCACTGCCCCAGGGTGCTCCAAACTCTGACCAACCTGGCCTGGGACACTGCCAGGGATTCAGGGGCAGCCACAGCTGCTCCGGGCACCCTGTGCCAGGGCCCCACCACCCTCACAGGGAGGGATTTCTTCCAGATATCCTGATTCCTGAACCCTGAGAGTTCCCTAACAGGGAGCCCTTTAACCCTTTCTGTTCCCTGGGTTTATCATCCTCTGGGCTAAACAAACTGGGGTTGTGTTTGGACCCAGCCCTGGCACTAAGGTACGAGCTGGGGATGCAGGATGTGAGTCCTGAGCTCACACAGGTCCCACTCTGGTCGCCAGGTTCCCAATTCCTGTGTGGCTCAGGCAGGGGCTCAGACAGAGGATGATAAAACTCAGTCCATCCCCTGCTCTGCAGCATTGTGCCTTTTGCCTTCTGCCAGCCTCAGGGCTGCCAGAACCCCCTCAGGAGGCCATGCCAGCACCCCCAAAGGTGTTTCCCTGGGTTCTCCCGAGGTGTGAACACAGCTTTGCTCTCTCTGATAAATAACCCACAGGATCCATCACAACCCCTCACAAACTGAGACCAGTGCTGGCTCCCAGCTATGATTAATCATATAAACTTGCCTAATTTTATTCTATCAGCCATCTTGTTGCTACATGCCAGATGCTTGCCCTAAATGAATAGTGTTGGAACAGCCAAGCATCAAGTTAACAGAATACCAGCAAACATTCCCGACAGCATGAGCAGTCTATAAAACCTGGCACTAAACTCTATTAGAGGAAGAGATAAGCTCTCAGAGAGGAGCTGGGAAGACTGTAGGCTTGTTTTTTTTCCAAATGGCTCCATGCAGCATGTGGTGCAGGTGTCGTAGGAGAAATCCATCCAGCTATGGAAGTATCTCTCCATCTGAAGCTGGCTATGCTATGAATCTCCTAATGGGATTAAGGCTTAATGCCCTAAATAGAATATGAAATAGTGCTTCCTCTCACAGAGCTGCCAGCTGTCTTGCAAACAGGGCACAGAAACTTCCACTTTTTGCAGATCAAATCAGTCACTCTCTGAATTGATGGCAAGAGCCTCATCAACAAGATATAATGTTTTAATGATGTTGTGACATGACCTGACACTCAGTGTCATTTGATGGATTCTCTTGTGTCACGGAATATTTCTGACACAGAAAAATGTAACCTCTTTCCCCTTCCAAAAAAAAAAAAAAGAAAAAAGGAGAAGAAAGGAAGGGGATGAAAAAAAAAAGTGTTCATTTCTCCAGTGCTCAGATCTCTGCTGGCTCATGGTGCTCAGCAGTGCCCCAGCTCAGCCCTGCAATTGCCTCACGCTGGAGGAGATGAATTTGCAGCGTGCATTGCTGTGTCTGCCTCTCACCTCTGCACCGCACGTTATCACCTGCTAATCACACGGAACAAATAGCACGGCATTAATAACCAGCAGAAACCATTTCACCCCTATTTGCAGCTGTGAATCCTCTTCAAGTCACTCTGGACATTTTGAATTGTTTTTTTTTTCTCTGTCATGATTCCCTGTCAGGCTCCCTGAATGCTCCCAGGGCTGTGTCTGCCTCTCCCCTGAATCAGAGCAAGGCCTCAGCATCAGGAGTTTGGACAGGATGGGCTCTGCACAGGGACCTTTCCCTGGGAGATCAGAGAATCCCAGAATGGTTTGGGTTGGAAAACCCCTAAAACTCATCCAGTTCCATGGGCAGGGACAGGAGATGCAGATCTCATTATCCAGCAGCAACACCAGCAAGGTGTTCTGGGGTCTCTGCTTCTGTGAGCCCCAAAAGGGAGTGGGGATG
Organism: Pheucticus melanocephalus; assembly: GCA_013398405.1. NCBI lineage: Eukaryota > Metazoa > Chordata > Aves > Passeriformes > Cardinalidae > Pheucticus > Pheucticus melanocephalus. The sequence continues at coordinate 12,378 of VZSJ01005222.1, read as the reverse complement.
CAGCCAGAGGGATAAAGAGAGCAGGGATTGATTATTCCCCAACTTCTGGGCCCTCCCAGGGGGCTCCCCTGTCAGGAGAGACCCTCCTGGAGTGGTTTTGTGTCAGGAAAGAGAGACACACTGGATCTTTTTGGTCTTCAGGTTCTGGTTTATTGTTATCTTATCTGAAGTTTTGCACGCTGTCCACACCAGGCTCAGCACACTGGAAAAGCACCACAAAATGGCCAACAGTCTCTTGGTACAAGGTCTTTTAAGACTAAACTAAGAACTGACACCCTTTTAACCCAGTAACTGATCCCAAAGAGCCCCCAATGGGGACTTTTCCATCCAATTACAAAATGCCACCCAAACCCATGAAGAAGAAACCCAGAATGACACCCTGTGCCCTCCATCTTGCTTCCATCCACAACACACTAAAAATCCCAAAACCTAAACTGGGAGGATGAGTCAGGCTGGGGAACTATTGGTTTCTTTGGGTCTGGATTGAAGGCACTTGAGACAGTAGTTCATGTTTGGACTCAGGTGTTTATTATTTCTTATCACTAAAACAGTCTCACTGCTGTGAGTTGGGCAGCTTTTCATTAGAAGGCACAAAGTGGCCAACAATCTCTTGGTACAAGGTCTTTTAAAGCTAAACTATCCAATTAAGAGCTGACACCTGCATTATTTCCCTTTTAACCCAATAACTGATCCCAAAGAACTGCAATGGGGACTTTTCTGCCCAATTACAAAATGCCACCCTAACCCATGAAGAAGGAGGAAGAAGAAGCCCAGGACAACACCCTGTGCCCTCCATCTTGCTTCCATCCACAACACACTAAAAATCCCAAAACCTCAATTTCTCAGAAGTGATACACCTACACTGCTCTCTATAATCTATTTCACACTTTTGTGGATTCCAGTCTGTTCTGGAGTTTAGGAAACTTTCTCCATGAATGAGGGTCAAAGTCAGTGCTCTCCTGGGGGTCAGGGCACCCCAGAGCAGACAGAGAAGTATTCATGGTGCCCTGGGTTTCCACAAGGGATCAGGGAGGGTGCTGAGCTGACAGAGATTCCTGCACACCCTCAGTGTCAGGGCTGGGTGCTGCAGGTGCTCCTGGCAGAGCAGAGATGCTGATGGACACCTGGGAATGCCAACACCGAGCTGGGAGGAGCAGGGTGGAGCTGCCAGCAGTACAGAAAGGTCACAGTGTGTGGAACAGAGAGCCCTGGCTCCCCTTGGGTGACCCCAGCCTGGCAGCAGCTCCCCTCAGGCTGTTTGGTGCCTGGGGCTGGGCAGAACGGGGCCCTGGCACCTTGGGCACCTGGTGCCCAGAGGAGAAGCACATTCCTGCCTGTGCTCACCCCCAGGGCTTGGTGGGGACATGGGGCTGGTGGTGCCTCAGCAGCACGGCCAATGCCTGTCAGAACTCAGTGCATCCCTCTGGGTGTCCAGAGTTACTGGGACCCATCCAGGGGGCTCAGAGACCCTGGCACACAGCCCAGAACACCTGGGGATTTGATTGTGACCCCTGGAGTAAGTTGCCAGCTTTGTATGAGGACATGAAAGCCACAGAGGTTTGAACAGTGTAATAATAAAATGATCACAGGGTGAAAATGTAAATTTTAGGATTTTTGGTATGGGGGTTATGAGGACAAGATGGAGGAACTTGGGCGTGTCCAGCCTTTCTTCTTCTTCTTCTTGTTCTCCATTTTCTGCAGTGATGTTGGCACTTTGGGATTGGTTTAGAGTAGAAGTGCACTGTCTAACACAGGTGATAGGTATTGGGAATTAAGTGTAAATATGTTATATGTAGTTTGTAGTATAAAAGGACAACACAGAGAGTGCCTGTGGCTGCCCTGCTGAGCAGACCTCGGCTGGGCAGAAAGAAAATTTTATAGATAAGAATTGATAAACAACCTCAAGACCGAAAAGTGAAGAGTCCAGACTCGTTCTTCAGTTGGGTGGGCCGAAGCAGAGACACCCTGCACATCTCGGGGCAGCAATTAACAACCAAAAACCTGAGAAATGCCCCCCCCGAGACCCCTGCAGGAACCCTGTTGGCTTGTGAATGCTCTGGGGGTGAAGGAGCCATGGTGGGGTGTTTGGGGGTGCCCTGACCTGCCAGCCAAAACTCTGCTGTGTGTTTGAGCCTCAGAGTTCTGTGGGACCCCTGTGCTGTGTGACAGCAGGGACATAGGGGTTGCAGGGACACCCCTGGCACAGCCAGACCCTGAGGGGGTGAATTTGGGGAAAGGGAGTTGCATATTCCCCTGTACTCCAGCCAGACCCCCCGGCTCCCCAGGGAGACCCCAGGAGGGATTTCAGCACCTGATGCCTGGGGAAGGTGCTGAAAGGTGCTGGATTTGCAAGGGGGATGAGGTGTCAGGGGCCATCTGTCCCCAGGGCCAGGTGGGTGGGTGTCCTGCACCCACCCATGCTCCCCCAGCAGATCTGGGATGCCCCTGTGCCCTCCCTCCCCAGTCCCCAGAGCTGGTGATTGCAGTTTGGGCAGTAAATCTGAAGCATCCAATCCTGTTAAATTATTTTCCAAATGACGTGATTTCCCTGGTGCACACAAATGATCAATTTCATGTTTTATTCCTAGCGCTATTTTAGTAAGGGGAAAAAAAAAATCTCATTAAACTATCTTGATTAGAGAAAAGGGGCTTGTCATCACGGGGTGGACAAATGGTGTGAGGGCACTCAGCTATTTCCCTGAACGCACTGACACCTGCAGAAGAGGCCTTCAAAGACCTGAAGGTTATTTGCCCACATTACAAACGAGGTGAAGGTTAAAAAAGGTGATTAAAAGCATCTGGAAACCCAAATGTGACAGAGTCTTGCAGTAACCTCCAAGCAGGTTGATTTATGACAGGCTGGTCCCACCCGTAACAAGATTATAGCTTCTCCCCATCAGCCATTGTGATAAATACCAATTACCTACTTGAGGATTGCCATTCAAATTTGCCTAAGTAAGGAGCAGAATCATACATCTATGTTGATTACATATCAATGATGCCGTGGAAGCCTTTGCAACTTTTAGATCTGCTTAAGATATGCCGCCCTGATTTAGACAGCGATTTGCATACAATTTACCCATAAAGCTTTACTTTGAAAAGTATAATTACTTTTTTAATATTCTTCCTTCTGATTTGAATGTTAGAGAGGCCATATAATGAATTACTGCACTAATGAAGACAAACATGCTCTCGGGGTGTACAATGGGAGCATTGTTAAATAAACTTTCCTGCATGCAACACATTTGTTGTGGTTAATCTTTAAATGGAGGCTCCCATTAATACCAGCACTTTTCTTGCCATAATTGTTTTCTGAGGGATGGAAATCCCTGCTCCAACGGTTCCAGCAGGTGCTGCAGGGAGGCTGGAGGGCTCTGGGCATGCAGATGGAACCTCCAGGTCCTTTCCCTGGGGATCAGGGGTGGCTTCCAGCACACAGAGTGGGGACAGCACGAGTGACACCTGCATGGAGCTGGCCATCAGCACAGCCCTGCTGCTCTGCCACCTTTAGTGCATCCTCCCTTGCTTTTCTTCTCTTTCAGATCTGAGGATCCTCCTCAAAAGCTTCTGTTCACATCCAGCATTCCTGGGATTTCAGATGGCTGAAACATTCTGGGATGGGCAGAGGGAGTCTTGGAAGACAAAGCAGCCACGTTTGGACAAAAGTAGAATTAGTAACTGGTTTTGCATTTTCGTCAGACAGAACAATCCTTCCAGGCCTGACATCCAAGGACACCCTCTGCCTCACGCCCCAAAAAGTATAAACAAAAGTGAATTGAGGGGGGGAGCAAACTGGGGGTAAATGATTTCATTACTGAAGCTGTAATTGCAGAATTAACCCCTGATATGTGAATGGATCAAACTTATAATTGTCTGAAAAACTCGTGGCCATTGTTCATCTTGGGTGCAGCCTCTGGGAGGCTTTGGCTGCCCAAGGTGTATCTGTTGAAGGCCTTTAATAAAAACCCACTTTATTCTCTTAATCTTGTCCAGGCTCTGTTCTAGGCGCCCACTCCAGGCACCAGTGTTACCTGTCCCTGCCCATCCCAGGAGGTGACACCCACATTCCCACCTCCAGAGCCTCCCCTGGGCCCTCCCACCCTGCCAGCCCTGCCCTGCTTTGCATCTGAGGCCATTAAAGCCCTTTTGTTGGCAGGGGCCCAGCGAGGGAAGCGCTCCAGCTCCTGTGACAGCCTCATTATTCACCACTCTGCCAATCTCTGTGTCATTGACAAATTCCATCCGGAGAGATTTGCTATTGACTGCCAACTTATCGATGGGCTGCTGAACAGCATCTGGCCACAGGCTGACCCCCCCCCAGTGCTCAGATGGCGTGGCCAGCCTGGGATCCTCTCCTGGCTTGCAGTGCTGCTGATCTCCTCACTGACCTTCAGGATGTCACTCAGCTCCGTGGCTGCAAAGGTGTTAAACTGTCAGAACCCAGGACATCCCTCTGGCTGTCCTGGATGGCTCCAGCCCCTGCCAGGGGCTCAGAGACCCTGGCACAGAGCCCAAGACCCCTGTGACTTTGATTATGACCCATGGAAAAATTACCAACCTTATATGAGGATCTGCAAGCCATGAAAGTCTGAGTAGAGTAATAGTTTGTGATAGGGTAAAGAAATAGATTTTTTGGGGTTTTTAGAATGGGGATTCAGGAGGTAAGATGGAGGAATCTGGGCATGTCCAGCCTTTCTCCTTCTTCTTCTTGGCCTCCATCTTCTGCTATGATGGTGGCACTCACAGATTGGTTTAGAGTAGAAGCTCACTGTCTAACATAGGTGATAGGTATTGGGAAGTTATTGTAAATAATGTACACGTAGTTTTTAGTATAAAAAGATAACACCAGTGTGCCTCTGTCTGTCCTGCTGAGTGGACCTCGGCAGGCCAGAGAAAGAATTTTATAGAGAAGAAACAATAAACAACCTTTAGAATGAGAAATGAAGAGTTCTGACTCCTCCTTTGACAGCTGGGCTGGGAAAAGAGACTTTGTGACACATCTTGGGGTCACTCTGAGCAGCAGAAGCCCCAAGATTTAACCACACCAAGCTGCACAGGAGTGACAGTGGGTGCTCAATGTCAGAACCCAGGAAATTCCTCTGGCTGCCCTGGAGGACTCCAGACCCTGGCAGGGGGCTCAGAGACCCTGGCACAGAGCCCAAGACCCCTGTGCCTTTGATTATGACCCATGGAAAAAATTACCAACCTTCTATGAGGATCTGCAAGCCATGAAAGTCTAAATAGAATAATAGTTAGTTTGTCACGGAGTGAAAAATAGATTTTTTTGGGGATTTTAGAATGGGGGTTCAGGAGGCAAGATGGAGGAATCTGGGCCTGTCCTTCTTCTTCTTCTTCTTGTCCTCCATCTTCTGCTGTGATGGTGGCACTTCTGGATTGGTTTAGAGTAGAGACAGACTGTCTAACATAGGTGATCGGTATTGGAAAATTATTGTCAATAAGTACACGTAGTTTTCAGTATAAAAAGCCAACACCACCCCAAGGGCAGGGATTGGGCCACAACCCGACCTGCTGGACAGGCCTCAGCAGGTCAGAGAAAGAATGTCATAGATAAGAGAAAATGAACAACCTCGGAAAGCAGAACTGATGAATCTCGACTTCTTCTTCGGTCCCATGGCTGGGAAAAAAGACTTTTTAATACCTCAGGAACCATTTCAACCACATGAAACCCAAGAGTTAAGCTTCTCATGCACCTGATTTCACCTGCACAGTGATATTTACACATAGTTCTCACCTTGTGTGTTCTGGGTGGGAGCTGCAGCAAATCCACTGGGAAGCTCTGGGCCTTCCCCAGGGGCAGCTTCAGTGTCACAATAGGACACCAGATGAACAACACTCACTCTGAAACCTTCGAGGTAAAAAGAAGGGAAGTTTATTTCTTGACCTTGATATCTATAGAATTCCAAAAGTGACCCTGATTGGAGGATGAAATTGCCACCTCTCCAGTGACACTGGTCAAATCAACAGCCTATCATATTTTTCCTCCTCCAGAAAAGAATGCAAAAACAATCATTATTTACATAAAAGCGTGTGAGAAACTCCATTACAAAAATGTAAACATCAGAAGGCTTAGAAGAGCTTAGAAGAACAGAACGACAGCTTAAGAGCTGTCAAATCTCATTTTTCTTCTCCCAGATGAGGCACAGACCTCCCTGAACACCAATTTCTGTCCTTGAGAGGGGGAAAGGGGCTGGATCCTGCCTCAAGGGAGCTCGAAGGAGTGAGGTGGGGTGGGCAGTGTGCTGGCCATGGGGACCTGCAGCATCACCCTTTGGGGTGGATGGAGAGTCACCACTCACACTGGCACTGTGTGAGCAGCAGAGTGGCACCAGCCAGCTCTGCACAGTGGCAGAGCATTCCCTGAGCCCAGGTCCCCTGAGATGTCACCTGTCCCCAGCCACCCCAGCCTGTCCAGCATGTGGGGTCTTTTCCAGCCTCAGGAGCTCCCTGAGGGGTTCACTGCCCACTGCAGAGCCACGCTGACCCTCACCCTGCTCCCTGCACTGTCACATCCTCCTGCACTGGCACAGTGCCCACCAGCAGCTCCCAGTGCCCTCAGTGTGTCCTGGGCAGGGCCAGGGGGTCAGGCTGGGTGTGGGGTCCCTGGCATGGCAGATCCTGCCCATACAGCTGGTTTATGAGGGGTGGGAGAGTACTGGGGTTGCACAGCCCTTCCCAGAGGAGGAGCAGGTCAGATCATGACCTTGCCCAGCTTGTTAACCTCCAGCTCTCCCTGTAACTTGGCTCTTTTTTAATTAAAAGCCAGTGTTGTTTAACAATTAACAGGTCTGAAGGAAGGGCTTTCCAGCACGGACCTACTGAGAGCTGCAGGAACTGTCCAGGGCTTGTTGGAGCAAGAGCTGCCCTTGAGAAGGAGAATGGCACCAGGTCATGGCACCCCTGCACTCCCTGCCAGCTCCTCCTGCATCACCAGGGTTGTGAGCACTTGGTTGGAGCTGTGCTGGATTCTGGATGCTGAGAATTTCAGATTTTCTGTGCTGACAGACTCTGACTCCCAGGAGAGCACTGCATTTGACCTGAGGCTGTGGAAAAGGCTTCCAAAACTGATTGATAGCACTGGGATTATGGGTGTGGAGCTGGTTAGAAGTGTGTAATATCACAGGGTGGAAAACTTGTAGTTTGGGGTTTTAGAGTATAGTAATATATATGGAGCAAAGTAACATATATGGAGCAAGGTGGAGGTTTTAGGGCAGGGGCGAGGTGTTCTTCTTTACCTTCTTCTTCCTTCTTCTTCACCTTCTTCTTCCTTCTTCTTCAAGGGTTTGGGTGGTATTTTGTAATTGGACAGAAAAGTCCACACTGCAGACTTTGAGGGATTATCTGGAGGGCAGCAGGAAACCCAGCAAGCTCCATGAAATGTCCCTGCTGCTCCTGGCTCTGTTGGACCCAAGGATCTGGTGAGGATGAAGCAGTTCTGGGCTGCCAGGGAGGGACACAGTGAGATGGAGATGGTTTCTCTCAAGGAAACTGAAACCAGGCACACTCCAGCAGGAGAAAGACCCAAATATTTAATGGTGTGGGGAGGGAGCAGCTGAGCACTCTGCCCTGGCAGCACTGCAAACCCATCCCCAGCAGTGTGATGGTGTTCACAGGGGTTCTTGGATGAGGGAAGAGATGAGGATCTGACTCCATGTTTCAGAAGGCTGATTTATTATTTTATGATATATATTACATTAAAACTATACTAAAAAAAAGAAGAAAAGGTTTCATCAGAAGGCTGGCTAAGAATAGAATAGCCAAGAATGATAACAAAAGCTTTTGTCTCACAGAGTCTGAGTGAGCTGACTGTGATTGGCCATTAATTAGAAACAACCACATGAGACCAATCCCAGATGCACCTGTTGCATTCCACAGCAGCAGATAACCATAGTTTACATTTTGTTCCTGAGGCCTCTCAGCTTCTCCTAAAGAAAGGATTTTTCATAAAGGATGTCTGTGACACAGCAGGACTGAGGGGAGCCACAGGAGCTCCCTGGGCCAGCCCCTGGCTGAGGGGTCACACCCGGTGCTCCTGTGGTCACTCCTGGCCCTGTGCTCGGTGCTCCTCAGCAGAAATCCCTGGAGATCCCTGTGGCTGCCCCAGTGGCCTGGTGGATGTGACATCTCCAGCGGTTTGTGTCACTGTGTCACCTCCTGGGCTGCTCATGACAGCAGAGCCCTGGCTGTGGGCTGTGCCTGGCCAAGCACGGGGTGTCTGCAGTTTGAGCCCCCTCTGGGGTCTGCAGAGCCTGTGACCCCTGTTGGTATCTGCCCTGGGGTGAGCCCGTGACCCCTGAGCCTGCTGGCATCTGTCCCTGTGTCACTGTTGTGTTAGGGACAGCTGAATGAAGTGACACAACTCCAATCTCAGAAGGCAGATGTGAAGTTTATTGGACTTCCCAATATTTTGTAGACTGTTCCAAGAAGCTGGACCTGACTGGTCAACACCCCTCACACAATTGGCTAGTTAGGAATAACACTCTTGTCAACATCTTACAAGTTCCAAACACCAGCTGCAAAGATTAAGGATTATTTTAAATTTTTTTCCTGAGCTTTCTCAAAACTCCCCAGAGCAATGCCTGGGAAAGTTTCTCTGACTTTCTCTCTGACCAGACTGTCAGGGGGTGATGGGTTCAGATGGGATCAGATGGCACCTGCATCACTGGAGCTGAGGGATGCTGCTGGGGGGCTGGGAGGCTGACCCTGCTGGAGATGTGTTGAAGATTGCAATGCAAGATGTTTTCATTACCATCTGTATGGCAGGTTATCTTTGTCAAGTGGGCAGTTTCCCTTATCTCTCTCTTTGAGTGACCACATTCACTCCTCCCTCGGGAGGGGACACCTGCTGATAACAGCCATTGAATGTCCCTGCATGGCTGATAAGAACTACAGCATCCCATTGGCAGATGGGAGCCCAGAGGGAGGAGCCAAGCATTCCTACCCAGATAGAATCTGGAGATCCTGGAACACCAGCACGGCTTCTGCACTGGATTGCCCAGAGGAACAGCAGCTGCCTCTGGCCCTGGATCTTCAGAGGAAGAGACTGCACCTTTCTCCAGGATTCCTGCTCCAGCAGAGCCAGCCCTGACACTGCAGGAGGGCTGAGCCACAATTCCAATGGGGCTGCTGCCAGCACCCTGACCCACAGGGTGTCAGGCTGGGTTCTGACTCTGGCACTGTTGGTTTAGTTCACTGCATTGTTTATTTTATCCTTTTATTTTTTTTCCTTTCCCTATTAAAGAACTGTTATTCCTGCTCCCATATTTTTGCCTGAGAGCCCTTTAATTTAAAATTTATAGCAATTCAGAGGGGTGGGGAGGGTTTACATTCTCCATTTCAGAGGAAGCTCCTGCCTTCCTTAGCAGCCTCCTGTCTTTCCAAACCAAGACAAGATGCCAGTGGCCAGGTACCACCCTCAGGCAGGCAGATCCCTGCTGCAGACCCAGGGGGATGTCCCAGTGCCCAGGGGTCTGCCCAGGAGCCACCTTTGCTGGTATGGTGGAGGGCTGGCTCTGTGCTCAGAGGGCCTCTGGCTTCTGGAGGGCAGAGATGTGCATGGCAATGGTCCAAGAGGCCTCCTGCCTCTCTGGCCAGCAGCAGGAGAGCCCCAGGACTGGGGTGTCTGTGGTTTGTGACATGCCACGTGCACAGGGATGGCAGGGAGCAGCCCTGTGAGGGTTAACCTGGGAATCAGCCAGGCAGCTGCCAAGGCACTATAGATTTTGGAGCAGTAACTCTTCAGCTGGAGAGTGAAAAGAGGACAGCTAATGAGGCTCATGAGATCTGTTAATACTTAACCCAATGCAACACCTACCAGCCCTGCCAATAAATCAGCAGTGAGCACCAGCACCTGGCTCTGGTGTGCCAGCACAGCCCCAGCCTCCACGGGCATCCCTCCTCTCACCACCACGGGGCCTGAGCTCCCCTCTCCTCTGTTGGGTTAACAAGATACATAACACTGTGCTTGTTTAATTTGCCGTATATTGGTGATTTGTTAATAATGTATGGATGTAAGATTGCATCGTAGAGGGAGGACCCTGGTTACTCATTCTAGCATTAATTCTCCTGTTTGAATATAGGTTAGCCTGTTAATGGGGAGGGAGTCATAAAGTTCTTATATTTTTGTAGTGTAGAGCTTTGACACGCTCTTTGTTGATGGCTGCTTGAGGGCCCACAGTGTAATTGGGGAATCAGTAAATCAGAAATCAGAGCATCCCTCCCTCTCACCACCACGGGGCCTGAGCTCCCCTCTGCCACCCCCATGGCACAGCAGTGGAGGGGAGACCATGTTCAAACCCCTGTGGCTGGCACAAAACCCTTTGGAGATGCCTGGGGGCCGACCAGAGCCTCCATCTCAGGGGAATCAGGGTGAAGGTTCAGCCTCATGGTCGGAGGGTGGGGGGCATGGGGGAGTGCAGCCTGGAATTCGGGTTTTTAGAGCTTCCCTTAGGAAAATCCAGCCTTGGTTTAATCCCTCTCTGCTGCAGTGAGAAGCAGAGGAAATCAAACCCTGCCCTGCACACCCAGGGTTTGATTTCCAGCCCTGGCTCTGGTTCCTGAGATGCCCAGAGTTGTCTGTGCTTGCATAGCACCAGGATTTATTTCTCATGAAGAATCCATGACCAAAGAACAGCAGCAAGGCCCACTCAGTGAAACCCTGTTAGAAGAACATGGTTAAAGAGGCGCCCTGTCCCATGAGAGTGCTTCTCCCTGGGAGCTGTTTCAGTGCAAAGTCCCCCCTGCCCAAACTTTTCTACTGTCCCTCAAGAGCAGAGCACAAATTTGGCTTGTTGGACCACACTGGAGAACCTCCAGTGGGAAAGGGGAGGAGGACAATCCTCTGCCATCCTGTTGAGGACACATTTCTGGCCTTCTGGTCTGATGGTAGAGCTCAGGAGAGATCTGTCCTTATTTCCTGGTACTGCTGCCACCACAGACATCACAGATGCCAGGAAATGCCAGAGCTTCAAACCCCCCTGTGCTGGGTGAGGGTGGCACAGAAGATGGGGGATTCCTGGGCAGGAGATGGGGATGGTTCCCTGCTGTGTCTGCCCCTGGCTGTGTGTCTGCACCAGGCATCTCTGTTCATTTTCTTGCTCATGGAACAAGTTTGGATCAGCTGGTGGGACCCAAAATATTCACAGGAGATCTGGGATCTGGTCTGGAGACATTTAGGTATCAGAGATGTCTCCAGTGGGGCTCTCTGAAATTCGCTGTGGTCAGACATGAGTGAAATATTACGACATTAGATCAGCAAAAATGATATTAAATTCCTGTTCTTTAGAAGAAAAGTAGTGTTTTGGAATGATCGCAGTTTTCATGACCTAAAAATTTCCGTTGGTTTCATTTCCTCCTTCACCAAAAAGGAAAAAGAGATAAGACTGAAAATAAGAAAATAAAAAAAAAATGGAAGAGACAAAGCCCCAGGACTGAAAACAGCTGAGTTTAGGAGGAGCATGAGGACACCTGGAATAAACTAGAAGAAAATATGTCAGAGAAAAGTCTATGATTGGCCTATTTCTGCTGGTCCTGGTAATGTCACTGCAGGATTTGTCCCACCCCAGGGCATGGGGGATGTGATGAGATCCAGGGCATGGGGGATGTGATGAGACCCAGGGCATGGGGCTCCATGAGATCCAGGGCATGGGGCCCTGTGGGCAGCTGGTGGTTGGGATTTCACTGGGGTCTTCCCTTCTATCCCACTGGATGGTTCATTACACATGGTTCATGTGTGTGAGCTCCAGCCAACACACCAGGAAGGAATTACTGAGCTGAGCCCCCAAAATCCTGGGTGCTGCCCTGCTGTCCTCAGCACCTCCAAAAATGGAGTTTCCAGAGAGGAAACTCCAGGAGAGAATTGCATTTCTGCTCAATGTGCCAACCCCCACCATCCCGTGGAACCTGGGTCCCATTCCTCTGACCAGAGGCAATTTTCTGGGTGAAGTCCAGCAGGTCTGGGCTGACCTTGGGCCAAAGAAGCTCTGAGAGCTTTGTGGGGTCCCCTGGGGCCTCTGTGCCCTGCCTGGGGTGTACCTGTGCTGTCATGGTTCTGTCTGGCCAAGGTGGGACAGCAGAGCTGCCCCTCAGGTCCTGCACACATCTGGGCATGGAGGGGAGCAGCTCCAGTGCCCCGAGGTGAATTTTCAAAGGAAAGACCTCTAAGTTCAACCCAGCACCAACACCACGGTCACCACCAAAGCGAGTTTTGAGTTCCTTTCACTCACTGCATTTGCCTGATCTTCTGGGCTTGGTCTTTGCTGACCTTGGGAGATGTTTTGCACAGAGAAATTTCTCAAAAACGATGACATTTTCTTTTGGTGTGTTGTCATGACAGAACCCCAAACATGTCTGTCTGCTGTT
>VZSJ01005221.1:104293-139293 GCA_013398405.1 Pheucticus melanocephalus | reverse complement strand
GGGCCATCGGGAACTATCTCCGTAGGGCTGATTGTAATTCCTCCTCAATGGACCCGAAACAACTTTGTAAATATAGGAAACTGTTTATCCTGAAGATTAATAGGTATTTGTTGTAGGAATGACAAGGGGATAATATGAAGGATAATGGGATGTTACGTTACATACTTAAGATGGTTAATGGCTTCTTTTTGAATGCGGGCTCTGTTGAGGCTCGGCTCTCCCTGGCTCTGGTCATTCCCTTAGAAGAGGTGTCTCTATACAACAACCTGCTTTTTGTTTTCACCCCGCAAGGAAAAAAAAATCGGTAACAGTGTGCGGAATATCTGGTACAAAGGATGTTTCTGTCACACGCAAGAATTTGTTATGGGAACAATTCTGTCGCTATGTAATTGCTCATTAGAGATCGTTTTGTTTCTCATTAAGGCGACATGAATAAGCGTCTAGTTGAAGGAGACAGCTGTAGAAATGTTCCACAGGAGACCTCTGGACACGATATGGCACCGCTTGCCAATTAGACATGTCAGTTTTAAGAGAAGAAAACAGTCTATGAAGGACACTAGAAAGATAGAGCGGAGCCCTCGCTTCCCCCCACCCCCGCCTCGGTGTTTTTTTGTTGTTCGGTTGCGGGGTTTTCTTTTGGCATTTCGTTGTGCCCTATGTCCACCCCAGGAGCCGGGGCCGCCCTGGCCTCGCCCTTACCTGCGGGGCCCCGGTGGTGCCCGGGCTCTCCCGGCGGTCCCGGTGCCCGCGCCCGCGATGCGGAGCGCGGAGCGCGGAGCGGGACAGCGCACCCACCCCCGCGCGGCTCCCGGCCGCCCTCCGCTCCCGCCGCCGAGCCCTTTGGCGTTTCTATATATTTACTTTTCCTTAGGAAAGGCGTTGAAAGGAGAAATGCGGGGCTCCCCTCCGCAGAGCGCTGCTCGGAGGCGCAGCCCTTGCGCGGGTGCGGAGCGGGCGCAGCTGGGCCCGGCGGCTCCTGGCCGCGCCCGCGCTGTGCCCGGGCCGGGGCTGCGGGGCCCGGCGGCTCTTTGGGGGACCCTTCCCGTGCGCAGTTTCCGCGGGGGATGCGCGGCCGGAGGACCCGCGAATGAGGCGGTGCGGGGCGGGCAGGGCTCGGGGTGCGGGCGTGCGTGGGCAGCGGAGAGGCAGGCAGGCACTTAAAACATCCGCATGGCGAAATTAAAATTAATAAAATGGATTTCCTCTGGAATATTCATGCTCCCTCTAATGTTTTTCCCTAGCAGGGGTATGTTACTGGATTTTAAGAGTCCATTACTCAAAAAGCATAAGGCGAGGTTAGGTCTCAGAGGGGTACAAATATGGTCTCAATCTGATAAACGCCATGCAGCAGTGAATAAAATAATGGATACATGAGGGCTGACAGAACAAAAAGAGACATCTCTATCCGGGAGAAATTCTCCAGTGATTTAGTGGTTTTAGGGATCACCGAGACACTGTTTCTTATCTTTTTTTCTCCCCTCCCTCTCTTATAAGACTAAAGCCTTCTATAGGATTTAGACACTTTCTCTTTCAACAGATGCTACAATGTTTTGATCCCGGCTCTATAGCTGAGAGGTGCTGCAATTGGTTTGCTATCTTTTTTTGCTTGTTTTCCGCCTCACTGATTAAGACACTAAGAAACTAAGGAATGATTTTATTTCCCAGCGTCTTTTTTTTTTTTTTTTTTTTTTTTCCAGGAAACAAATCCTATACCCAGCGTCAGATGGTCTGGCTATAGGATAATAGGGACGGACATTCACTTGCTTTCTTACGGATTAGGTCTGGAAGGTGGAACAGCCCTATTGAGATAGCTTCTTTTAGGGGCTTTAAAAAAAACCCAAACAACCAAAACTCAAAGAAAAAAAAAAAAAAAAAAAAAAAGAGAAATGAAGGGGTGTGTGTCTAAAAAGAAGATATCTTAATTGTCCAGGACAGGGTTGGAAATGACCATAAGCGAGTTTAGGTGAAACCTTAGGTTGGCTGAAAGATTTTTGGGGAGACGGGGCTGGAAATGACCATAAGCGAGTTTAGGTGAAACCTTAGATTGGCTGAAAGATTTTTGGGGAGATGGGGCTGGAAATGTCCATAAGCGAGTTTAGGTGAAACCTTAGGTTGGCTGAAAGATTTTTGGGGGAACAGGGTTGGAACTGACCACGAGTTTAGGTGAGACTTTAGATTGGCTGAAAGATTTTTTGGGGGGACAGGGTTGGAAATGACCATAAGCGAGTTTAGATGAGACTTTAGGTTGGCCGAAAGATTTTTGGGGCGATAGGGTTGGAAATGACCATAAGCGAGTTTAGGTGAGACTTTAGGTTGGCCGAAAGACTTTGGGAAGACGGGGAGCGCACCGAGACGGGGTGGCGAGAAAGTACAGCCTCAAAACTTTGGATCGGGGCCGCCCGGTTCGGGAGCGGCCCAGTGGGTTCCCCCTGTCCCCCCCCGGCTCGGGGGGCCGCGTCCATCCCCCCGGGCGCCCCCCCGGCCCCCGGGCGCTGCGGGCGCGGCCCGAGCGGACAGTGATGGATGAGGGCGGTGGCGGAGGTGAGCGCGGCCCCTCCGCGGGCGGGCGCGGCCCCCGGCGCTGCCACCCGCGCTTGGCAGGGCGCTGCCCCGCCGCGGCGGCCGTCCCCGGGCCCGGGGCTTTGTGTGCCCTGAAAAGCGGCTCCCCCCGCCCCCCCGCTATTCACCCGCCGCCGGCCGCCTCAATGGGGCTGCGGCCGCCCATATGGTGACCACGGCCGCTGAATCCCTGTGTTTAAATGGAGGAGAAAGTTCGGGTTTTAAAACATTTCAAAGTGGTTGAAAGGGTCCCACCAGATCCTGTCACAATTCCCCCCGAGCTTTGAAGACCGGGGCCATTGTTCGCCGATTATAAATGATATTACTTTAAAGTTGATTTCCCACAATATTTAAAGGATGTCGCGGGAGTGTCGCTATTTATTTTTGGCGTAACTTTTCAAGGGAATTAGCATAAGTAGCCCATGCGTCCCTCACCCCGGCTCCCTCTTTATGCGACATCAAAACGCTTCGAAAAATATGCTTTGAAAGGAGAGGGAGAGCTCATTTAGGACAACGACTTCTCTGCCTCGCCCGCAGCCTCCGTCCCTCCGGCCCCGGCGGCCGGGGGTGCCCGCCGAGCCCCCCGAGAGCAGCCGGCCCCGGGCCGCAGCCGCCCCTGCCCGAGAGCCGAGCACAATGAAACTTTCCCCTGTTTAATGGCAGAAATTACATTAAAAGTGGTGGAAATGCCCTAATTAAAAATGTACCACTTAAATGATATGCCAAGCGCTCAGCTGCAGAACGACGTATTTAGCTAGTTAGTGAACTCGCTACTATTTCTTTTAAAATTACATGTTAAAATTTTAAAAGAAATCTTACTTTTCTCTGGTGCAACACATTACAAAGAATGGACAGTCCTTTTATCTAAATATAAAATTCCATTTTCAGCAATTATAGCCTGTTCTTGGTGATGATATAATTACAGCTGTGCTCAGTAATAGGTGTCAAGGCAATGCACACTCATACAATAGTTGAATAAAACTGCAGAACAATGCAGGCACTTCTAAATTCACAACCTTTAAAATGAAATTGACTGTGCAGAATTCAAATAAAAACTGGATAAATATTTTTTTAAAAAGATTACAAGCTTGGTTTGGTTTCTTAATAGCATTTTCTGCAAACCTATCAACATCTAATTGATTAGATAGGAATCACTGATTATAGATAATCTGAAATACTGAACATCACTATTTTAAATATAGCAATAGGTAAATAAATGCAGCAGACGGAGGAGACTGCCATGGCACTCCAGCAGGGATTCATGGAAAGAATCACTTTCAGGGGAAAGTATTTTTATGCAGGTTTTATTCCAGAGGGAAAACAAAATGAAATTAAGACCAGGTGATGGTAATTCCTCATCTCCGATGTTTACGTAAGGCTGGAAACCGAAATGTTTCCGTGTTACCTGTGCCATTAGCACCGCGTTGCAAGGGAGGGTGTCAGCAAACATGGCTGAACTCGTTTCCAGTTGCATTATTTCTCTGATAGGGATCTTCAAACACGAGTGCCTGCATTTCACTTTCTGACTCTCTTGGTTCCACAGATGGCTGTCCGCAACAGGAGGGAGGAGGGGAAAACACTAACTCCATCAGCTCTAATGGAGAAGACTCAGATGAGGCCCAAATGAGACTCCAGCTGAAAAGGAAGCTGCAGAGAAATAGGACATCCTTTACCCAAGAGCAAATCGAAGCCCTTGAGAAAGGTGAGTGACATTTTCCTATGGCTGAAGCGGGAGAGAAAACAAATGTGCCCCGACTACATTACCAGCCGAATGTAAGCACGGCATTCCTGTGCCTTATATATATGTATATATTTAAAATCTGCAGCTCCCTCCGTGCTCCTTCATTCACAGACCTCCAAATATTCATTGCTGGCCGTGGTGTGCCCTGCAAAGCTGTTAAAATGGTTTTCAAAGGCGAAACGTTCAGGGCACGCATCACACCGATGCGGCACCCCGGGCTTCTCTTGGGGGGATAACTCTCCTCCCGTCCACAGTGCTGCTTGCTGGGGAGGAGAGGGCAGGCAGGGGGCTGGCAGAGCCCTCCACGCCTGCCCCCACCTCACTGCCCGTGCCCAGAGCCCGGGGCTGGGAGCAGGTGCCCTTTTCCCTGGCCGGCCTGGGCGCACCTCGCCCCTGACCCGCTGCGGAGCCTTGTCCTGGTTTTGCGCTGTTACCCGGCGACGTGCCATTTCGCTTCTTGGTGACAGGGTCACAGCTGCCTCGGGGACCCCCTCGGTGGGGGCAGAAGCCCTGGCTGCTTCTTGAGAGATGCAGCACTGCACCCAAGCCTGCCCATCCCCATGGCAATGCTCCCCAGCAGGCAAGGCGTCCTCCTCGCTAGCACGCAGGCAGAAAGCTCAGTTTGCCCTTACAGTGATGCTTCTTAGGAGCATTTAGAGCACAGGCAGCACAGGAACAGCTCTGGTTTTACAGTCAGCCACATCAACTGTGCAGCTAATGCAAGAATATTTCCTTCTGCAGAATTTGAGAGGACCCACTATCCTGATGTGTTTGCAAGAGAGAGACTAGCTGCTAAAATAGACCTGCCCGAAGCAAGGATACAGGTACTGATTTGCTCTGCAATTGTTAACTATTATTATTTTTACTATTACTACTCTGATCTTGTTACTCCTGGCTTCTCAAGTCATGGGGCAACCCATATTTATGGTCAGGTATTTGCCCATACCCTTCTTTCAGGAAAATAGCAGCAGCTGGCTTTGCTTTCACCCGCTGCTTTGCTCTTGAGCTGCGTGGAGGAGGCCCCGTGCCTCTAGTCCTTGTAAGGTCACTCACATCTCTCAAATGCTGTATTTCCAGGTGTGGTTTTCCAACAGAAGGGCCAAGTGGAGAAGGGAAGAGAAGCTGAGGAACCAGCGAAGACAAGCCAGCAACACTCCCAGCCACATTCCCATCAGTAGTAGTTTCAGCACAAGCGTTTACCAGCCGATCCCACAACCAACCACCCCCGGTAATGCCACCAACCCGCTCACCTCCATCCATCCATCCATGCATCCTCTGGGCCAAATGAGACTCTGAGGCTGTGCTGCCAGTTGTAATTGCGGTTAAACTAATGTGTCCATCTATCTGTCTATTCTATTATAGTTTCCTCTTTCACATCAGGTTCCATGTTGGGCAGGACGGACACGGCGCTCACGAACACGTACAGCGCGCTGCCGCCCATGCCCAGCTTCACCATGGCCAACAACCTGCCTATGCAAGTAAGTCCAGTGCCACGCCGGGGCACGGCACTCCCTGGGCACTCAGCAGCCCCTGGGCTGTGTGGGAGTGTGGGTGGGGACCCTTCTTCCATGCCAGGAGGGATTACAGACCCAAACCGTGCTGCAGGGAAACCTGCACCCAACCACTTCCTTGGCATCTGGAAAGATGCCCTGTTTGGGGGAATCAGAAGGGAAAGGGCACTGAGAGATGTGGTGCTCAGCAAGTACTTTTCTCAGGTTTCCAAAGAGAAAAGTCCTCAGATTTGCAAGGCAACAAATCTGAGATTAAAAAAAACGCTGTTTGGGAAAAAAAAAATGTGGTTAACCTCTGGAACTCGCTGATGCCATATTGTGGAAATTGCTGCCTGAATAAGCTGCTGGAGGGATCCGACCTTCTGGATGTAGGTAACGTGGCAGAGGCACATTAGGAACACCTGAGAGAGGGAAGGATGTGATTAGCATCAGTGGTTATGCCAGCTAAGCCAGAATTGCAAGAGCTGTCAATCCTCATGCCTGAAAGCATTAGCTGATCACCAGCTGGGTTAGGAAGAAATCTATTCCTTTGGGGTCTGTTTCTATAGACCTTTCAGATGCAAAATTCCTCCTTTTTTAATGGTGGGGTTGGCCTAGGAAGGTGCTGGCCAATTACGGGAGTTTTACAGCTTTGTCTGAGGCGCACAGCATTGACCACTGCTAGAGACAGGCGAGCAGATTAGAGAGCCTGACTCCTTCGCTGCGGCAATTACGATGTTACTAATTGCTGAACCAAAATTAACCAAATAAAGTTAGAGTCTTGCAAGTCTGTGGAAAGAAGCGGCGCTGGCTGGGTCGCTGCTCCGTGCCGCGCGAGGCCGGCGGCGCCGTCCCCGGCAGCGGGGCTGGGAGCAGATGACAAAAGATCAAAAGGCTGATCCAGGAGGGGACCCTTGGGAAAGCAGGAGGCCCCTGGTGCACCGCTGGGCACCTGGGCAGGGACACAGCACGTGTGAGACTGGCTGGAAGACGCTGCCGGCGTGGCCAGCGTGGCAGGGCAGCCAGGCAGGCTCTGAGGGGTCTCTCTCTGCGGGTGCACAGGGCGTTGTGTGCCCTCCCAGAGCAAGGGGGGCTCTCAGTGAGTGCTGCTGGAGATGGCCTGTGGCAGGGATGTGCAGGCAGGAAATACGTGCAGACGTGTCGGGTCTCGTGTGCTCGGGGTGGGAATTACTCATCCTGCTTCCCGTTCCCTCGCTGCCTCCCTGGATCAGGGCTGCGCTGGTCAGCACTCACCCAGCAGCCTGGAGCAGGAGAAGGCTCTGCTTGGTCTCTCTCCAGCACTGTGCCATCCCTCAGCCCTGCCCCAGCTGCTGTCCCCCCTGGCACATTGGGTTTTAGGGCTTGGAGTTGAGGTAGATGGAGATGTCTGTTCTGGGATGGTGCTGGCGCAGGTTTGGGGTGGCTGATGGCGATCAATGCACATGTATGTGTGGGGTGGGGGGATTCCCCTGCAGAGCCTTGGTCCCCCCAGCCCCACACGTGGTCTGTGTGTATGTGCCCCACGCTGGCAGGTGCAGGACCAGCCTCTGTGCCTCAGTGGAGTGACTTTAGTTACAGCACCAAGTGTGAGGTAATTAAATTGTTAGTTGCGTTTTATTTACAGCACCAAGTGTGAGGTAACTAAAATATTAGTTATGTTTTATTTATAGCACCAAGTGTGGAGTAACTAAAATATTAGTTGTGTTTTATTTACAGCACTGAGTGTGAGGTAACTAAAATATTAGTTATGTTTTATTTATAGCACCAAGTGTGGAGTAACTAAAATATTAGTTATGTTTTATTTAGAGCACCAAGTGTGAGATAACTAAAATATTAGCTATGTTTTAGTTACAGCACCAAGTGCTAGATAAGGTGCTGGCCCTGTCTCTGGCTGCAAGCTGTAGGAGGTTGGGTACAGAGGAGGGCAGCACTCAGGCTTAGGGATGTAACGCCTCCATCGGCATCTGGGTGTAGGGATCTGCTCGCCAAGCCCGTCTGAAGAAGCACCAGTGACTGTTCATATTGGTTTTTAGCCCAAGAGCCTCCATGAAGGGCATGCTTGGTTGGGCTCCTAAATAGGTTTTACACTGGGGTGCCTGAATTTGAAACCTGAAGCTGACTTTTTTTGCTGTCTGAGGGCTGGCACGTCCATGCCCGAGGGTGTGATGCCGTCTTTAGCTGCAGGGCCACTCACCAGTCTGTGCTTTGCCCCCACAGCCCCCGGTCCCCAGCCAGACCTCCTCCTACTCCTGCATGCTGCCCACCAGTCCATCGGTGAATGGACGGAGCTATGACACCTACACCCCTCCTCACATGCAGACACACATGAACAGCCAGCCCATGGGCACCTCTGGCACCACTTCCACAGGTGAGTGACCCCCTGCTCCCCCTGCCAGCCTGCCTTCTCTGCTCCAGCCATCAGCATTCACCTGCACTGGCTGGGAGAACTCTCTCCCCATCCCTGGGGGAGGTCACTCTGCTGCCATACCAGGCAGAAGATGAAAATGGATAACCTTGCAAACTAGAGCAACAAAATTCTGATTTTTAAGCTGCTTCTTGGAGGGCTAGATGGAAAGAAAGCTGATTAACAGAGGTGGTGTGGAAATAGCAGGACAGAGGCAAGCTCTTCAGTGATCCCCTCACCGCCCATCCCTCAAAATCTTCCCTGTATAATTAAATTCTAAATCAGCATTTATTTCAGCATTAAATTGCAGCAGAGGTATCCACAGTGGTGAGGTTAAGTGTATGTGAAACTGTTTGCACTACTGGGCACATTTTTACTGTGTTTGTGTCAGACATTATTGCTAAAGGTTTGAAGTCATCAAAGAGGCAGGGAACCTGTAGAAATATTAGCCCATGCATAAAAAAGGCAAATCAGGGTAAAAAAGGGCAAGTGTCAGCAGAAACGGGAGCAATCCAGGCACTTTTCAAAAGAATAGAACTGTTCTGTGTATTTTGGGCTGAATTCTCAACTGATGCAAATGAGCCGAGGCTCTGGCATTTATCTCAAAGTGTGAAAGTTTATTTATAACAACAATCAGTGAGATGTGCATAATTTCTAAAATATATACACCCCCACCCCCTGGTTCCACAGGCTGGTAGATGGTGAGATTTGACATTTGCTGGAATAATTTGATGTTTGCTGGAATACAAGCTCAAATCTGTGAAACCGGAAAGCAAAAATTGTGCTGTGTATAGAAAAAAACCCTAAAATATCCATTTTCCCTCTCAATTTCCAGGTCTCATTTCCCCTGGAGTGTCAGTTCCAGTTCAAGTTCCTGGCAGTGAACCTGATATGTCTCAATACTGGCCAAGATTACAGTAAAACATGTGTTAATTCCGCAAATTGACTATATGGACAACAGTTGGATGTTCAGCAGTATTTTATAAAGGAAGAATGGCTCTCAGAGTACTTCTGTACTGCAACTGTGCCCTATGCTGTAACACATGGAAAAGACTTTCACATGGACCTTTGTACACTGAAGGCATTATATCAGTTGGAACAAATCTTCATTTTGGTATCCAAACTTTTATTCATTTTGGTGTATTATTTGTAAATGGGCATTTGTATGTTATAATGAAAAAAAAAAAACAAAAAAGAACAATGTAGACTGGATGGATGTTTGATCTGTGTTGGTCATGAAGTTGTTTAAAAAAAAAAAAAGAAAAGGAAAAAAAAAAAAAAGAAGCCATGATCAACAAGCTTTGCCACGAATTTAAGAGTTTTATCAAGATATATCGAATACTTCTACCAATCTGTTCATAGATTATGGATTGACGTTCCAAGTTTGTATCATTCCATTGCATATAACTAAACCTGGAACAACACGCACTAGATTTATGTAAGCAAAATATCTGTTGGTATTTCCAAAGGTTGTTAACGGCTGAAGCTATGTGCAAACAGGGGTTAAGAGAGAGCTGCCATGAAGAAAAGAGTTTGCTAGATAAAAGGTAGATTGTGTCTTCGATATAATCCGATTTGTTTTATGTCGAAATGTAAGTATTTGTCTTCCCTAGAAATCTCCCAGAATGATTTCTATAATAAAGTTAATTTCATTTATATTTGACAAGAATATTCTATAGATGTTTTATACACATTTTCATGCATCATACGTTTCTTTTTTGGTCGGCAAGAGTTAATTGTTCTTAGATATAGTTGTACTACTGTTCACAGTCCAATCATCTTTGTGCATCTAGAATTCATTCCTAATCAATTAAAAGTGCTTGCAAGAGTTTTAAACTTAAGTGTTTTGAAGTTGTTCACAACTACATATCAAGATTAACCATTGTTGATTGTAAAAACCATGCCAAAGCCTTTGTATTTCCTTTATTATACTATTTTCTTTTTAACCTTATAGTGTGGTGTTGCAAATTTTGTTACTGTGCTAGGTTAATCTCATTAAGTTTCATTTTGATTTTATTTTCAGTTTTCAGTAAGGAGGGGCTCTTAAGGAACACTTTTATGGAGTTTCAGCCCTTCTACCAGCCTGTAACTTGGGCTAACAAAAAGAAGACAACGTTAAGTTTAATTTTGATTTTATTTTCAGTAAGGAGAGGTTCTTAAGTAACACTTTTATGGAGTTTCAGCCCTTCCATCAGCCTGTAACTTGGGCTAACAAAAAGAAGATAGGTTCACGTATCTAACTGTTTATTTAGCTGGGGTTTCTGGGGATGCTCTAAATGAACTCCAGAATCCAGCAGAATTTCCAGAGGGAATTTGCACTGTGCCAGGCCTGTGTCTGTCTGTCCCTGTTGTGCCTAAAGGACGCACGGACACACGTACACCCAGATATACACCCCCCACTTCTAAAAATTGTTTTTGTTAGGATGCTTGAAAGGGGGAAAAAAACAACCCAGCTGCGTTTTTAACAGGCTCTTTGGGAGAGTGAATGCCATCCCTTTATATTGCCACACAGCACAATCTTAGTGTAATTTTCCATTGAACTTGTAACCTGGTTAATACCTCAATGCGCTTTGTGTGAGGGTTGTTAGTGTGGGCGTGGGTGGAGAGCTGCATGTCAAGGAATAATGAGAGAAGACAAATCAACAGGCAACAACAATGCGAGCTGGGACTGGCTAGTGAAAGCTAAAGGCCTTTAGTCACTGGCAGGGAAATCTAAACATTCCCATATCTATGAAGCTGGCTCATTGTGCTGCGGTTGTTACTCTCGATGCTGTGCTGAAAAAAGGATCTCATGATTAAAAAGCCAATGTGCGGGGAGTTTTGAGTCAAAGCACAGGCATCACAAGCAGCCTTTGTAAAGCAGAGATACCATCCAGGCTGCTTATGTTTTCCTTTTGGCATATTTGTCACCGCAGATAGCGCTTCACTGGAGACTTGGGGCAGCAGGGCTGAGCTGCTGAGGTGGCTGCAGTGCTGCAGATGAGATTAAATGCACGGAAACTCAGGACCCTTTGGGGAAAAAGCTTTGCTCAAAGCATGTGATGATAGCTATTAAAATGAAGAGCTTAAAGCAAGGAAAAATGAACTTTGATTTTGATGCTGGTCAGTTTTAAGTATATTTTAAGTCAAGGAAACATCAGTTTTAAATTTTTTTAGTACATTTAGTACATTTTTTTAGTACATTTAGTACATTTAGTACATTTTTATCAGACCTGGGCGTTATGTATTTATAAGCAGGAGATAAATTGCATTAAACACCACAACAGGCAGGTCCCTCCTCACACAGCTAACTTGAATCCGGGAACAATTAATTACAGGTACAAACCCAGCACTTCTACAGCTAATTACCGTGTTTATACCCACTAATGCAGCTTGTTATGGAAATGCCAACTTCGGCTCAACCAGGAACGGAAGAGAGCTTCCCATCCCTTCCTCCCCCCGACAACTTCTGCGCGCTGCTCGCTGTTCCCGCAGGTGCCGATGCGCGGGCAGGGGCGGCTCTTCCCTGCCCTTCCCGGCTTTTCCCGGCCTCGCAGCTGCCCTGCCCGTGCTCCAGCGGCCTCCACGGTGCAGTGGCCAGCCCTTCCCTTCCATGGCGCAGCGCTCAGCCCTTCCCAAGGCTTTCCCAGGCGGGGGCTGCGCGACACAGCCGCGGGATGTGGACCTCGGGCTGATTTCAGTGACAGCCCGGCTGGCCGTGGCGGAGAGGAGGCATTTCTGGCTCGCTGGCTCCTTGCCGTGCCCTGTGGAAGGGGAGAAGCGCCCGGCTGGCCACGCATCGCGGGGAGCCGGGGCGCGCTCTGTGCCCGCGGCGCCGCCGCAGCCGCTGCCGGGCGCTCAGCAGGGCACGGGCAGGCTCGCCCTGCTGCCAGCCCAGCCAAGGGCACCTCCCGGCTGGGCTCGGCCAGGAACCCCCGCTGGCTCGGCCCCAGCCCCGGTGCCGCATCCCCGGGGCAGCCGGGAGCGAGCAGGGGATGGACGGATGGATGGATGGATGGATGGATGGATGGATGGATGGATGGATGGATGGATGGATGGAGGGATGGATGGAGCGTGGCTCCGTGGGGACACGCTGCCTCGCCAGGCACCGCAGCCGGCAGCAGGACTGGGGGATGAAACTCTTCAGCGTGTTCTAATCTCCATCTTCACCCCTTCTTTTTCTTCCAGAGCTGTGTTACTCGTGAAGACCGAGATGTGCTGTGATGTATTTGCTCAGTGTAACGCAGCGATTTCCAAGGGTCTCCTCTTTTCACCGCTGAAATTAGTGGGAGTTTTGCTATTGATTTCAATAGGAATGAGACATTTCTGTGCGTTTGGTTAAAATGTATTTCATAATAACACCTTATACCTTATTTATAAGCCCCTCCTAAGGCATTTCACAAATTATAGTCACACAAGAATTGATGTGTGAGCGCTGTCTTAATAACACTGTATTTTGTGTTTCAAATATTGTGTTCTAGATACCAATATTTACATTTACAAGTGAAAAGGCTGCTAACCTAACAGTTATTGTTCAGAGCAGACAGATGATGAGCCACGCACGCTGATGGCGAAGCAGACGCGCATGGGTGACACACGTGCTGGAGCCGCCTCGCACCGAGCACACCCCGCCTTTAATTGCTTCCAAAAGGTAAGCAAGCACCAGCCAGCATGTGCCCTGCCGCAGGAGGCAGGCAGAGCTGCTTTCTCACCCCGGGTGCAGCGCTGAAAGGGGGTTTCCCCTCTTCTTTTCATTTTCTTTATAAAGCTCGCAAAATGCGCCCGTGGGCTGGCTCACTTTAGGCAGCCTAACGCGCGGTTTATTTGTAGGGGGAAGATTACAGCAGCAGACAACGGCCCGGGACTGCTAACACATTGCTTCCCCCAGGCTTTCCAGCCATTTGGAAGCCCCATTTCACTCACATTCAACGGCCAAAGGTGTCTGGCTTTTTTTATTTTTAATGTTGATTTTTCTGGTATTACCGACTTATCTCCCCTTCTCTGCGTAATTAATATGTGCAGTTTAGAGTTATGCTAAGGATTAAATTTGTTCCACTTTTCCACGGTAAAAACAGCACTACAAAAACTGAAAATGTGTGGTTTTGAATTTTTTTTTCCCCAGTTCATTTCTGTTTGCTCTTGTCCTCAGTTTCAGCAGTTGAGCTTTGTGCATCTGATGAGGCATCTCCACTCTGGGAATGGTGTAGGGTCTTCTCTTAAAAGAACTCTTCTTTTGCAGCCCTGATTTTGGTCAGAGTGTGATTGGCACCCACAGACACCCCAAACAACACCCTCCTCAACTGGAAACAGGGGAGGGAATTGGAATTACAGGTGTGGCAGGGAGGGGGGTTTGGTGGCTGCTTGGTCCCATTCAGAGGGAGAGAAGGCACTGTGGGAGCGTTCCTCTGGCTGAAGAGCACAGGAACCCCTAAAGCCCTGCACTGCCCATGTTCCTCCTCTTTGGGTGGAAAACAAAGCACGGAATGTGGCTCCTTTTGGAGCTGGAGAACGGCGTTAGGGAAGTCTCCCACATTATCATTCATCATACGTTATCATTCAGTATTTCTTGGAGAAAACAGAGGCTGGAGGAGTCTGCACGAGGTGCACAGTAGTAAAGAGATAGTAGAGTTTGGATAGGAGCCAGGTTGGCAGGTTCTTGCTCAAATTAATTCCTCCCCCAACATTCTCTTCTTAGCTGTGAAGAAAGAAAACCCCAGTGCATCAGCAGACAGTTAGGGTAGCTTACCCCAGGTAATTCACTATCCTGAGATAGTTTGCAAAAGTGATCATGTGGAAGATGAAGGTGTTTTCCTAGGGTCTGCAGAAGTGAAAGCCCAAAGCAATGAAGGCATTTGACCAGTCTGGTAATGTGTGCTGCTGATGTGTTGTAGGTTTCCATAAAAACCCCAACTTCCAGAACTCCTGCTGTTTCTTTGGAAGGTGGTGGTAGTCTCCAAGAAACCTGCTTTCCTTTGAGTTTTGCCCTCTGCTGACTGTCTTTTAGCACTCTGAGAATTTTGGGGCCTTCTGAGCTGTTCCCTTTCCCCATCCTGGTTGTACCCCTGGTGAGAGGACCACGATTTTGAAAATGTGTGTCTGATGGGCTGGTGGGCTGTGTGCTGGGGCTGCTCGGCCCCCACAAAGGGCTGTGATACTGGTGATCCTGGTTTTGCTGGGCTGGTAGAGGTCTCTGGTGCTGGAGCCTCACAGCCTAGGCTGAATTGTAGCTGGGTCAGATGGTGAGCAGAGGCTCTGCGAGTGCCCCAGGAGGATCCTTGTTACCTTCAGGTGCCTGACAGGAGCTGGAAGTCGCCTGGAATCTTCCAGCAGAGGCTGCAGTTGCCTCCAGGCACCTGACAGACCTCATGTACTCTCTGGCAGCTAAAATTGGTGAGGGCTGCAAATTGCAGCTCTTCCTCTCCTGGGACATACAAGCTCTTCCAGCTGCACCAGAGGAGTTTGTAGATTCACAGATAACCTCCTTCAGGTCAGGCCTACACCAATGGATTTTGAGAAGTTTATGAACAGTTATTCCACAGAAATTACCTACAGGGCAACAGAAGGGCTCTGATTTACAGGGAACTGCAGATAAACATGTAAACCTCTTGTTACAATAAAGATGTTCATTTATAATGAGGGAAGAAAACATATATTTCTCTCTGTAACTGTCTATGGTTTACCCTTTAGATTTTACTTGGTAAAGTTGGATTCATACTCAGCCTGTATTCTGCAACTTTGTGCTTCAAATACTGCAGGAGAGGGTTTATTTATTTTTAAAACTCCCCCTGTCAGGCTGGATTAAGTAAAAACCCCACCATTTAAATTTTTTTTTTGTTTTGATTTCAAAGAAGCAAGTTGTCCACTTTGATTTCTCTGAACTTAAGTCAACACTGCTGCTTTGCAAAGTAGATATTCAACCCCTCAAATTCTTATTTAAACTTAGTTTTGATTTCTCTGAATTTAAGTCAACACTGCTACTTTGCAAAGTAGATATTCAAACCCTTAAATTCTTATTTAAACTTAGTTTTTCTTTGGTTCTGATGATTTTCTGAATTATGTTTCAATCCTTCTCCATGAACTGCTGCTGGTTTACACCTGTTTGGGCTGGGGTGTATTTAAAACTTCATTGAGACTCTTACAGTCAAGGACTGCAAAATAACTCCCCTGGAGTGATTGTGGCTCCATCCACTCTGCCTGTGCTTTAATCCTTTCCCCCCTCTGTTCTGTTGGGACAAGTTCTATTTGCTTGTGTGAAGCTGGAGAATCCATAATGTTGAAAATTGAATCCATAGTGATGTTTCAAGCTCCTCAGCCATGAACCTTGATGATTTGGGATGAATCCCCTGGTTCCTGGGAAGACTCCCACACAATCTCCCTCACAGATGGACTTACTGCTCCACTGTCTCCACGAGTGTGCTGTCAAAATCTTCTTTGTGCTGTCAAAATCTTTGTGCTGTCAAAACCCTTCTCACTCCAGTAATTTTCCGAAATTGCTGAACTATCCTGGACATAGGCTGGGAAGAACCACCAATGGGAATTTCATCGTGCTGGAGAATTGTTCCAAGTGCTTTCCTCTCTCTGTCACTCCCTATCTGGTCTTGGCTGAGTCTCATTTTTAGTGCTGTGCCCAGCTCTGGGCTCCTCAGCACAGCAGAGACACGAAGCTCCTGGAGCAGACCCAGGGGAGGGTCACAAAGATGATGAAGAGATGGAGCATCTCTTGTGAGGCTGGGCTGAGGGAGCTGGGCCTGTCCAGCCCCAGAAGGGATGGCTGCTGAGAGGGGAGGACCCTGCCAGTGTGTGTCAGGATTTGAAGGGAGGTGTTTTCCATGTGCTGAGGAATTGGGCAGGAATTGGAATGAGCAGGAAATCCCGGCTGGACGTGAGGAAGAGCTTCCTTCCTGCCGGGGGGATGAAGCACTGGAACAGGCTGCCAGAGAGGCTGTGGAGCCCCCTCACTGAGATACGCCAGTGCAGTGCTCAGGATGGCCCTGCTGGCTGCCTGTGGTGCCCTGCAGCCTGACCCAGCCTGTGCTTCTGTGCTGAGCTCACCTTTCCCAGGTGCCAGGCCATGCTGCTGGCAGGAGCTTCACCCCACAGCTGAGGCACCTCTGTGCCTGACAAATTCCCCTGCTGGATCCACGTTGAACGTGCCCAGGAAGGAAAGGGATGCACTGAAACTTCCCTGCTCAGCAATGAAGAGCTGCAGCTCCCAGCTGTGAGCTGGACACAGCGGAGCTGGAACCGGCGTCGAGCCCTGCCAGAAGAATCCCTGTCCTGACTTTAAACAGGTCAGGAAGCCAAACTGGATTTGAAGCCATGCAGGTTCCAGGCCAAGAATGATGCTCTGCAAAATCAGCCCCGGCCTGTGAGTGGAAGCTCTGACTGGATTTGCATTAAATAAATGCATTCTAAGAAATGCTGAGAAGTTTCACTCGAGCAATGCATTTTAAACAGCTTTACAGCTCTTTCTCCACACAATGTATCAAAATCTCAAAATATAGGCGCTGAAAATTGGTTGATTTCATATCTACATCAGATCCATTCATCCTTTCTGTTCTTCTCTGAGTCCAGCCCCATGAAATTCCAGCAAGAGCTTTCTTTAGTGCATCTGCATCAACCTGACTTCAAAAGAAGTATCTGAAGGTGCACCAAAATTCACCAATTTCAGGACTTTTAAGAGAATACCTCTGACACTCTGAGTGCTGAGAAGATTCTGAAGCTATGAACATTCAGACTCAAACTCTGCCAGCATAAAGACCTTTATTTAAAAAAAAATCTTGCTATATTTTGGACTTTACATTTATCTTCAATGCCATAAGAAAAATACACAAAAAATACATTTTTTAATATATAGAGGAATATGCAGTTAAAAATTCTCCAGATCTGCAAAATTGGAAAAGATCCTCTGGATCTTACCCTACCAGGTTTCTCCTGGTCTAAACTATCACTGACTTCTCTGGGAGACGTTTCAGATTAAGTTCTGCAGGTCTAGAAAATCCTCATGCAATAAAATGCTGAAAACATAAAAGGTGTCTCTGTTTTGATATGAACAGGAGGTCTGCAAATTAGTTTGATGTGCCTGATCACTTCCAAAATTGTTTAAAGGCAGAGTTTAAATAAGCAGCCAAGTTTTCAGCAGATGCTCTGGGATGCTTGATGCCCAACAGTCCTGAAAGATCCATCCACTCAGGTGCTGCAATATAATTTTTTTGGGTTTTTTTTTTTTTTTTGGGAAAATAAAAAAGGTTGTAAAATTTAAATATTTCTAACATTTGCTTATATTAAATAAAACCTGAAAAAAAAGAGTGGTGGAATTTCTGCTTTCTTACCCCCTTGCCATTTTTTCCCTAAGATGAAGAAGATTCACTTTCATGCTTTTCTTCTACACAGGTGCATTTATTATTGAATAAGCACTATCATGTGCTTAGTGTGATTAAAAAAAGAAATGTAGGCAGGTCCTGCACTCATGTAGCTCACAAGAGAAAACAGAAATCCCAAGAGATGGCATGGGGGAATTGGACTTACTTCCACCTTCTCTTAAAGGCATAAAAGCATCATCTGTCCCATTTCTGTTGTGCTCTGTAGCTATGATGTTTCTCCAGCACAGGCAAAAGAAGAACATTTTAAATTTCTGATAGATGATCCTGGAGAAATACTTGTTAAACACACGTGAGCATGGGTTTGAGTTTAGTTCTTGTAGTCCAGCCACATTTTTAATGGGATGTGTTACACCCTTGTGGTTTCAGAGAAACTTGATTAGCAGCTCACCTTCCAACACTGGCATGGTGAAAGGTTATTTTATTATTTAAGGCCTTTGCACTTTCCCAAAAGCTGTGTTTGGAACAGCATCACTATTTAATATTAAATTTAAATAATGAACCAGTTGTGCACTACCACGAAGGTATCGAATCTAGAGCAGCTGAATGCCCATTTCCAGATGCTTGTAGCTACTGTTACACAAAATTTAATTCAGCTGCACCCTGGAAATTGCTTTTGAAATGTCTTTACAAACAGAGAAAAAGACTTCCCTACGATAATATTCTTCTCATGTTCCAAACACTTATATTTTGAAAACCTCAACACAACAGGAATTATAGAAAGAATTCTTATTTGACATATTAAAGGCACAATGTTTTAAATTTCATTACTGCTTTCTTGACTGTGTGTCACAATTTCTGTAAAGATCAGGTTCTTGTGCTGAATTGGGAACGTCTTTCCCGGGATGAATCTATTGTTTCCCTGCTGAGTTCGGTGGTTTCAGTTCGTAGCCCGCTAAAAAGTAGGAAGTTCTGCTTATAAAACCCTGCAATAAACAAAACCCCCTCGTCCTGCAATCTCTGAGCAGGAGCTGGGATGGCACAGGTTTCCCTCCAAGCCAGCAAGGGGCCTCTGGAGATGCCAAAAGGAGCTGGGAGCACATTGGCACAGCCTGGCAGTGGAGGCTGTGCCCATTCTTCGATTACCTCAGCTGCTCCCCTTGCTTAAATATTTGCCTTCAAGTCAACAGAAGTGAAAAAGGATGGTTTGTACACAGGAGTTTGACAGGCACAGAGTGGCCATGGGCAAAAGGCACAGACAATCACCAGGTGAACATTTCTCTGGATTCCCAAGTCAAAACGGCCACTGGTGCAACAACGAAAATCTGCATTTTATCCACACTCTATCCACATTTTATCTACACTTTATCTACCCTCTATCTACCCCATATCCACCCCAAATCTACCCTCTCTCTACCTGTGCTATCAGGCAGCACACCCAAAGCTCTGTGTCACCTCTCAGCTTGCTGGATTAGCCAAGTCACTCTCATGTGTAGTTGTAACTGATAGGAGATTTTGGATGAAAAGAAGAGAAATTTTGCTCCATTGTGAGAAATGGACTTGTAAAAGATTTTTAAAAGTTCATTGAAGGTTTATATGGTTTTGTATATCTGTATATAAATAGTGAGATGAAGTGTATTACCTTAAGAAGACAATAGAATAGAGATGACATTGTGAATAGAGAGATTAAACTAGATTACATCTCTTATATCTCACCCTTCTATGAGACTAATAATAGAATAAAATCTTTCAAAACACCTCTCAGTCTCCCCATCTTTATAAAACTAAAAAACTTCCAACACTCCATGTCTTTGCCTTAGGTAAACAGCACTGCATCCTCTCACGCTTATTTTACAAAGCACGTGTAGTGACTCAGAAAAAACCCAACCTAATGTAGGTTTGTAGAAGGAGTTCCTTTTATTACTCAAACTGTTTTTCAGCTTTAATATTACCCTGCTGAAGTTGTGGAAACTGCAGCCTTGCAGCTGCACAGGACACACATATAGGCAGATGCACACAAACAATTATCAGGTAATAGCTAGAAATGGGACTGTGACTTTAATGGTATTTTCTCCTCTGTATGTTAAGTCAATGACCTATTTAAATATGTTGGCAGCAATTTATATGCCTTGTGACTTTATATTCCACAAAGAAATACTGTGTTTTGTGTTATTTACATTAAAAAGACGTACAATGTAAAACTTCACCTTTGTTAAAAATCACTTTATCCCAAGTATTTAAATTATTTCACGCTTTCAAAAGGCACAATTACTTACCTAATGAGAACTTCCATTCAGTGTTACACATAATACAAAAAGAGAAAAAATGTTTGAGACATCAATGATAATATTTTAAATATGTTGGCATAGGAAAGCAGATGTCTTTTTTCTTCACTAAACTGACAGTTCAGTTCTGAAACTTTATTTTGAAAAGATTTTAAAAGGATTTGTGTCTTTAGAAATAAAAAATATAACAGGCATATCTAAAAAATATAGAAGAGAAAACCTGATTGTTACTACTAATGAAATAGCTGATGATAAAATAGTAGTCTTTTTGATTTTGATCACAAAAAATAAACTGGTAGTGACAGGATATGATGGATAGATTTGACATCCTGGCAAATCACTGTCATTGATTCAATTATTCTAATTCAGAATAAAAGCTGTATACAGTATGTGTTTATGCTACAGTGGAGTTTTTTAAGTGATTGACATTCATCATATTAGTTAGACAGTTTTAAAAGCTATGTCTTTGTTTTACACAGCGTTGTCAAGAAAAAAATAAAGAAGAACCTGGATTGCAGAGGGAAAAAAAAAAAAGCAAACCACTTCCCAAGTCTTGGTTTTCCAAACCCATCAAAATATGTTACTGTTATTGCATCCTATTAACACGTTCTTTGAAGATTCAATTTCACTCCAGCCATGTAATACACTATTATAAAGACTAAATTTTGAAACTGTAATGCAATCTTACAGCTGGGTGGCTTGGAAGTTCTGCAGAGAAGAAGATATTACCTTTCAAAATGGAAGTCAGCCTCAGAAGAAAGGATGCAAACCACTTTAATTCCCAGGTCAGCTTTGCCTCACTGTTCCTTTGTTTGATGAGAGACACACAGGGATACATGGAGAACAGTTAGGAGCTCACAAATTGTGTATCTGAGGGTACAAAAGGCTGAATTGCTTGTGTATTCTGCCCTGCTTTAGACCAGCTCTCTGTGACATCCTTCCCCCAGCTCCAATGCACTCTTCTGGCTTCCCAGCATTAATGTAGCTGTCGGTTTGAATTTCCATCTTGAATTATGTCTGTTGACATAATTTCATAGTGCTGACTTCAATTGTTTAGGATTACTGTTTTGAACTACATAAGGAAATCAATTCTTTCCTCTCTGGCTAGGAAATTCCATTCAAGTGCATTTTAATCCATGTAGTAAGCCATAAGGCAAAGTAATTATCTATAATATATTCTGATTTAAACACCCCCATCCTCAATTACTGGCCTATTAGAATAAAAACTATCTTATGTATTATAAATCTATTATTACATATTTAATAAAATGAGGTAGGGATTTCCTGAAATTGAAGAATGGTGTTTCAATTACAGAAATGCATGCTTTTAAAAAATGTGTAGTTCGCTGTTTGAATAACACATGACAATGAATTGCTTAGTTCCATTCCTTTATTTCAATAAAGCCATTATTCATACAAAATATTATATGTAAGTATATGAAAAAATTCTTTTATTCTTTTGGGAAAAACATCCCTTTATTTTTAATGTAAAAAAAAAAAATTAAAGGGTAATCGCAATTTTTGTATTTTAAGTAAAGGAACAAAATACTACCTGCTTCCAATGGAGCAGAACAATGGCAGGACCCAACAAACCAGAAAAGCAAAATCCAAACGAGACCAAATTTAGTACAAAGAAAGAGAACACACACACACACACAAAAAAAAAAAAAAAAGGGAAAAAAAGCAAGGCATCATATGACAACACGTATTTTTAAAGACTGCTGGGTCAAATCATTAAGAAAAATATTTATATAAGTCATTAACACTCCTAATGAGGGTGTCAGCTGAATGTGAGTGAGGCTGCTAAGCAGAAACCACTAGAAGTCCAGGTGCTTCTTGCCGATGGCCATGGCGCCACATCCTGAGCTCAGCAGTTTGGCGGATCCTGCCAGATCCTGTTTGCTCGCGCGGCTCACTGTGTCTGACAAGTCTGGAGGCAAATGCAGCCGCTGTGGCAGGAGGGTTCCAGGAGGGGAGAGAGAGGGAGGAAAGAGAGAAAAACATGGAGAGAAAAAAAAAAAAAAAAAAAGAAAAAAAGAGATGAATTCGTTTTGCATGGCGCATTTGGAAATGCCGTCTTTTCCCCGACTGAGCTATGTTTACTCACACAAATAAAGCTCTTCCCCGACACTCTTCTAGACTTATCTACCATAATATTCTTCTCATGTTCCAAATACTTATATTTTGAAAACCTCAACGCAACAGGAATGATATGAAGAATTTATATTTGACATATTAAAGGCACAACGTTTTAAATTTCATTGCTGCTTTCTTGACTGTGCATCACAGTTTCTGCAAAGATCAGGTTTGTGTTTTTCATATATTGGATTCTGCAAATTTGAACAGATTTTTTTCCTTATGAAAATTTCCTAAACAAAATACAAATTTGCTCAAGGTATCTAAATACATCTACGGGTATTTTCCCTTTAAAAACCAGTGTTTCATCCCCATGTCAACCTCTACACCAAGTTATTTGATTTCTATAGCCCTGCAGTGTAAGTAGAGTTTTATTTTAAATATGCACACACGGCGACAAGAGTCTGAAAATAAATTCTGGTCAAAAGATGCAGAGGGCTCACCTGGGTTGCACATTATTTTGCTGCATGTTTCCTCCTCATATTCTATTGATAGTGGCTAATAAAACCAAGCAGTGACAGTAGTTGCATTTGTAGAAGGCAATCATACATGTTAATCAAAGCCTGCCCTCCCCAGTGAGTTGTAGGAACATTAAATCCAGTTTACAGATGGGGAAACAGAGACAGAGGTCACGTGGCTGCCCACAAGCACATGGTTCTTGCACAATAAACCTTATTTTTCAGCGACGACAAAAATATTTCCACCCTCCCTCTGAGGGAGATGTATAAAAGACATGACATTACCATTTATCTTTTGTAAAGTGAGGTGAAAATTAATGCAAAACTGAGGCTTTACTTGCTTAATGAGTGGCTTGCTCTTGGACCCAAGCTGGGTCAGATGAGACAGTTGAGCATCTTCTGCACAGTGCAATAATTTATGAAACTGGTATCATGGAAGGAGCATATTTCTTGAAAGATTTAGTAGGCAAAGGCTAAACTGGGTGGTTTCTTTAAAATGCACACACTTCTGAAGGGAACAGGAGAACAGCAGTGGCTGCAAAACTGAATTAGGAGGCTCTGTGGACTATCCTTATTCTCAGCTTTGCCACAGCTTTGCTTTTATCACCCCTAAACACAGCTTCCCTTTCTTCCATACTTCCGTAACACAAGAATAAGATTAAAAAATCTTTGAATTTTCAGTGAGTTGACTGCAGAATTCCTTGCTGGCTCTGAGACTGTGCAGCTGGGTGTAACTTGAGAGATGTTCCCAAGGGCTTCCCACCACTGGCCACCCCTGGCCGTGGGCAGCACTGGGAGAAGAACTGTGCTGTTATTTCCTCCAAGAGAAGGAACTGCAGAAAGTTATGCATGAGGAGCAGGAAAGCTGCTGGAATAGGAGAGAGGTGTGTATTTACTGGCAGCATTTTGCCTGTGAAGCACAACCCACACACCTGCAAACGCCACACAGCAGCTCCGAATTTCAGCTGCATTAAACCAGTGCTGTGGCAGAGAATCCTTCACCCACAGCTCTCCCCTTACTCCAAGGCAGGTTAAACCTGGCTGTGGCTGATGGTGCTGCCTCATTTCTGCCTCAACACATCCACACAGGGCACGAGCCTTTCTCCTCCGGCTGCTGAGCAAAAGGTGTGCTGGGAAAAGCCAAGGTACCACTGGGATGCTGTGGGAGGGGATGGAAGCACTGCAAAGCAGAGAAGGAGAAGCTGGGAAGTACAGGGGAGCACTTGGCAGATCTCTCAGTCACATCTTCTTACTAAAAGAGTGCACAGTACTTTGCTGTGGGCAGGGGGATGTGGGAGGTGGAGAGACAAGTGGAGGAATCCAACCTTCCCCCACTCCCTGCTGGCATCTCTGTGATGAGGAGCAAACAGCAGCAGGACCCAGCAAACTCATCTCACTCAGGGACTAAATATCCCTGGCTGAATATCACAGACAGGGAACCACTGCAAACCCTGCCACGCTGCCCTGGACTTCAAAGTGGGGTCAGAAAACAAGAAAATCTTTCATGTCACTGCTGTGTTCATTTGCTAATATTTGTTATAAAATAAATATATCGCTTTAGAATATATGCTGCTATACTTTAAATGTAAATTAAACTTATACTTTTAGAATATATACTACTATAATAGTGTATATATATACCATTATTATAATATATAATGGAGATAATTATATATATAATAATATAATATATAATAATATATATAATGTATACAATATAGATAATATATATATAATAATACATACAATGTATGTAGTCATAATATAGATCATTATTTTATATATATATACATACCTTCAGAATCTAGACTACCATAATAGTATATATATGTAATATATATAAATTTACTTTTAGAATATATACTACTATAATAGTGTATATATATACCATTATTATAATATATACAATGGAATATAATTCTATATAATAGATACAGTATATGTATTATTATATACATAATTATTAAATTATTATATATATAAAATATACTTTTAGAATATATAGTTCTGTAATAGTGTGTATATATATACCATTATTATAATATTTATAATGGATATAATGATATATATAATATATACAATATATGCAATTATAATATTATTATAATATATAAAATTATATATATATACACTTTTAGAAATATACTACTATAATAGTATATATATAAATATACTTTAAAAATATATACTTCTATCTATAATACTATATTTTCAATATAAAGAAATGTAAACAAATAAATATATACTTTTAGAATATATACAAATATAATACTGTCTATTTCAAAAAACAGACAGAAGAATGTCTGCAAATTTGCAAAGATTTAGAAGGGAAAAGTAAGAAATTCAAGATCCTTAGCTTGGATGTTGGGAGTGAGTTAGGCTTTTACAGGTGTATTTGTTATGATACAGAATTTTATTATTCTGGCCTTATACTCTCCCTCCTCATCTTCTTCAGTGAGGAGGATGCACAGTGCTCATTTAGGGACTGGCTATTCCTTTAGTGACTGGCTAGCCAGTATTTTATTTTCCTGTCACTGTTTACTCTGAGCTTTTCTGACATATTTATTGTACACTATTCAAACCCTGCTCTGCAGACAGAATGGCTTTTCAATAGCACATGTCAGTATATAGCACTTGAATGCTCCACAAACACCAACTGTGTTATTTTCCTGATATTCTTGGGAGAGAAGGCAGCAAAGTTACCTCCATTTTAGAGGCAAGGAATTGAGGCACATAAAACACATGGCAAAAGGTAATCTACTAATTTCAGAAACAGAATCTCAGGCAGTTAGGACTTGCTTTTCCAGAATGTTTAGCATTTTACAGAATTCCACATGTTCAAATGCTAACTTCATTTGCAGCTGGGTGCTTAGTATTTCTCCAAGAATCCCCAAGTCAGGCACTCAGAAAGCAAGAGAGACAAAATAAAGTATTGAAACAAAAATGCTGTGTTGAAGCAACACGAGCACACAGAAGTTCAGTGCTATTGGCAGAGACACACACCACACCTTCCATGTTTTAATTAAGACACCATTCCTCTGCAATCCTTTCCTCTACAATCCATCCCCCTACAATTCCAACTTTCAAACACTATTTAAAAATTGCTGGCTCTCCAGGAAGCACATTTCTCTGCATATACCAGAGCAGACCTATTCTGAACAACAAACCACACCACAGTCCTTTGAAAACAGCTGAATATTATCTTGCCATTAAGACCAGAATCACTGGACACACACATGCTCCCTGTGAACAAAGCCTGCACAGGAATTTCAAAATATCATTCCTTATGTTTTCTGTGTGAAGAAGTTTTCTTTGTGGAGAAGTTTTCTGTGTGGAGAAATTTTCTGTGTGCCCATATACAGGGCTGAAAATAATCCCAATATATTAACACCATTCAAAAATATTCTAAATGTTAAGCCACAAACAAGGAGGAAATTCATTGCATGGCACTATACAGACATCTACAGGTTAAGCAACTGGCCTTTATTTTTGGTACCAATAGGGCCATTTTGGTCACTTGAGCTAAGGCAGAAAGTGATGGTATGAACAGGCTGTGATCCTTCTGGAACACCAGCACCACATTTTCACAGGTATTTGCTGACCAGAGAGAAACAATCCCATTTAAGGCCCCAGCTAAACACAAAATGTTTTCTGGTGGGCAGACTTCTCTGCTATTTCTGAGGCTCTGACCCCCATCCCTTTCAAGCTCTCTTTCTCTGATCAGCCTGGCAAGAATCAGGATGATTTTGCTCACATTGGCAATCCCAATCCTTGCCCAGGCTTTCCATCCCACAACTGCTTTTCATGCCAAAAATGTCCCCTCTCTGGTTATCTGCAGTCCCCAGTCTCAGCTTTCTGCACCCAAGCTCTTCATTCCTGTCCCTGGCATTCCTGCATTTCTCCTGCCTCTGTTTCCAGCCCCTGCTCCTGTTCCTGGGTTCAAACTCAGCACCAGGCTCCCCTTCCTTGCCTTCCTTGTGCTCACAAACACCAACTGTGTTATTTTTCTAATATTCCTGTGAGACAAGGCAGCAAAGTTGCCTCCATTTCAGAGGCAGGGAGTTGAGGCACATAAAACACATGGCAAAAGGTACCTCCCAATTTCAGAAACAGAATCTGAGGCTGTTAGGACTTCCTTTTCCAGAATGTCCAACAATCCCCTGCTTTGTTCTCCTCCTCCTCTTCTCACCCATTCTGGGTGTGTCCTCCCCATTCCTGCTTCCTGCCCCTCTCCCCAGCCCAAAATGTGGGCACAGCTCCCCTGCTCCTCAAAGCAGGTGAACACCTGCAGAAGAGTCAGTTTTTATGCACTGAGTGTGCCAAACAGGTGGGTTTTCACAGGACAGCAAAAACCCACCCACGGCATAAATGTTGGACATAAAATAAGTTTAAATAATTCAACATTTTTAATGAAATATTCCAGAACCACTAAATTTTCTGAAGTCGAGAGCAAGATGGCAGGGCAACAGTATTTTAAGGCAAAATGGTCATAATGTGGCAAAAGTAAACGTGCAAGTGAAAATAGGATCCTACAATCACCCTCCTTGGGATAACTTCTTAGAAAGGAAGGTAAAATTCATCAGTGAAATACTGAGGTATTTATCAGTTTATCAAAGGAAAGGAAAGTTTATCAGTGAAATAGTGGGGTATTTATCATTTTATCAAAGGAAAGTTTATCAGTGAAATACCAGGGTATTTCTATATTTATCAGTTTATCAATGAAACACTAGGGTATTTATATATTTATCAAGGGAAAGGAAAGTTTATCATTGAAATACTAGGGTACTTATCAGTTTATCAATGAAATACTACAGTATTTATCAGTTTATCCAAGGAAATGAAAGTTTATCAATGAAATACTAGGGTTTTTATCAATTTATAAAAGCAAAATAAAGTTTATCAGTGAAATACTGGGGTATTTATCAGTTTACTCAAGGAAAGGAAAGTTTATCAATGAAATATTAGAATATTTATCAATTTATAAAAGGAAAGTGAAGTTTATCTATGAAATACTAGAGTATTTTTAATTTTATCAAAGGAAAGGAAAGTTTATCAGTGAAATACTGGGGTATTTATCATTTTATCCAAGGAAAGGAAAATTTATCAATGAAATACTTGGGTATTTATCATTTTATAAAAGGAAAGTAGAGTTTCTCAGTGAAATACTAGAGTATTCATCAATTCATCAAAGGAAAGGAAAGTTTATCAGTAAAATACTGGGGTATTTATCAGTTTATCCAAGGAAATGAAAGTTTATCAATGAAATATTATTTATCAATTTATAAAAGGAAAGTTTACCAATGAAATACTAGAGTATTTTTGATTTTATCAAAGGAAAGTAAAGTTTATTAGCGAACTACTAGGGTATTTATCAGTTTATCAAGGGAAAGGAAAGTTTATCAATGAAATATTAGAGTATTTATCAATTAATAAAAAGAAAGTGAAGTTTACCAATGAAATACTAGAGTATTTTTAATTTTATCAAAGGAAAGTAAAGTTTATCAATGAAATACTGGAGTATTTATCATTTTATCAAAGGAAAGGAAAGTTTATCAATGAAATATTAGAGTATTCATCAATTTATAAAAGTAAAGTTCATCAATGAAATACTAGAGTATTTTTAATTTTATCAAAGGAAAGTAAAGTTTATCAGCGAACTACTAGGGTATTTATCAGTTTATCAAGGGAAAGGAAAGTTTATCAATGAAATATTAGAGTATTTATCAATTAATAAAAAGAAAGTAAAGTTTACCAATGAAATACTAGAGTATTTTTAATTTTATCAAAGGAAAGTAAAGTTTATCAATGAAATACTGGGGTATTTATCATTTTATCAAAGGAAAGGAAAGTTTATCAATGAAATATTAGAGTATTTATCAATTTATAAAAGTAAAGTTTATCAATGAAATACTAGAGTATTTTTAATTTTATCAAAGGAAAGTAAAGTTTATCAGTGAAATACTGGGGTATTTATCAGTTTATCCAAGGAAAGGAAAATTTATCAAAGGAAAGGAAAGTTTATCAATGAAATACTAGGGAATGCTGGAGTAAACTTCCTTTGTGCAAAGTTAATTGTGTCTCTGCATTCTTGCAGTGTGTTCAATTACACGATCACACAATATTTTCACCCACAGAGGCTGTCAGGAAGGTTTAAACTCGGGATCTTCCGAATCAGACTCTTAATTTTCATTCAGTGGCTGAAGAAAAAGGAAATGAAGGAGCAGGCACAGCTGGGGAAGGGGCTTGGTGGGAGTTTGGTGCTGTTTTGGGCACTCAGGAAGGCTTTGCAGGGCAGGAACAATTACACTGAAGGCAGCTAAGCACACAGCTTTAGGGCATGCATTACCAAAGGAAAACAGTTTAGACAAAACTTATGGCATACTTTGTGTCTGCTCCTCCCTCTGCCTGAAGAAAACTTCTAACTTTATTTCTTCTCGAGGAGGGGAAAAAAAGGCAGAAGTGGAAGATGAGATGATGTTAAAGGACAGCTCAGAAGGGACACAGCGAGTCCAGCCCCAGCACAGAGGACCAAATGCTCACTGATGGTTTTCTGGGATGCAAGATCCACATCATGGCTATTCCAGGAACTTCCAGTGGGCTGCAATGTTTGGTTTATTTATTAATTAAATAGCAATTATTATTTGCTATTTATTCGTTATCTATTTTTAAATAATTATTTATTATTTACTTATAAAATAAATATTATTTATTAAATAATATCTATGTAATTAATTTAAACAATCAATTTTATTAATGCAATTTTATTTTAAATAGTATTTATTAAATTATATTTATTCATAATTTAAAATAAAAAGTACTATACAAAAATACTAGCTAGTCGTTTTGCCAGTGTATTCTAATTTATCAAAGGGGACTGTTTTAGAGAGGGCTACAAAAATCCCATATTCTGTAAAATGCTTTAAGCAAGGAAGAATACAACAATTTTTTTAGCAACAATGTGATAAGCAGATATATGTGTATTGGCACAAACCTAAACCCCAAGTAATTCTGTCTACTACTCCAAAATCATTATTATATTTTCATACCCATTTTAAGTGTAATACTGTAGTAAAAAAAAAAAAAACCAACCCAAAAAGTTGCAAAATCACTGAATCTCATTAAAAATGGGGTGATAGTTTGTCCTTAATTTGATTCATATTAAAGTAATTTCACTGAAGTCAACCTTGTGACTCTGTTAACAGTTACACGAAGCTTTAACAGCTGGGCCCAAACTTCCCAAAAATCTTTACAATTCATTTAGTTGGATCTTTGACGAAAAAAAAAAAAAAAAAAAGCAAAAAAAAAGCAAAAAAAAGCAACTGATTAGTGTAGTATGGCTGCAGCCCTGCCTTGGGGCAGGGAGATGGGTTAATGACCTCTCCAGATCCCTTCTACTTCCATTTGCTACAACTCCATGAAGACTGAAGTCACCAAAGCCGAAGGGATTTGGTTCAGGGGGAAGAGGGGGGTGGGGAGAAGAATTTTAGGAATGCTGGGAAAATGCAAGATGCAGACTCTTAGTTGGGGAGCTTTGCATCCTGCTTACTTCTCTTTGAAGCAGAGCTCTCCCCATCCCAACAAGACAGATGTTTGCACCATGTTTTCCCGCTTCATGTCTATTTATTGCCACCTAACTTTTAATTTGCAGTAGTAATTTCTACCTTTGGGCTTAACATAAGCACAAAGATGTGCAGGTACAAGACTAAATTTCTCCTGGACAAAAGGTTTTTCTCAGATATTTGACATGGAGGTTACTACAAGTTTTGGCTTCTCCTCTTGCCAAGCCCACAAGTTGAGGGGCACCAGATATCTGTATTCTGATGAAATTAATGCTCTTTTATAGGACATGTGGTCTACTGGAGTGACATATCACTTATATTGACATCACTTTGTATTCACTTACATGCCAAAACATTGTAATGAAAATATACACAGTAACAACTTCTGAGTTCATAGAAGTTCAGGTCTCAAAAATGACTAAACAATGAGCACTTGGCCACTGAAGACATTAACAGGAACAGAAAAGTCATTCCAACTGGCCTAGGCCCGTGTCAGGCAGAAATCATGTGGCTGCTGTCAAATTTGGCTCACAAATAATGATGGGGTCTCACGACCAGCAACATTTATCTTGTGGAGAGAATGGAGCCAAACTACTCTCTCATAGCTGCATCTCAGTCTTACACAAACTCTTCTTGAACCATTGACTACAAATCTTTTAAGTTCATGTTACAATGGGCTCAGTATTTTAACAAATTCAGGAGACAAAACAGTTGGTAACTATTTTTCTGTATAATGGACATGAACTCAGCTTCTTCCTGTTCTGCTCTATTCACTGACACTACACCACCATTTTTAGATCACAGGAATTTTCTAAACTACATTTTTTTAAATTTGCATTCCTACAATTTCTAAACTGGCCTTAAAGAACAAAAGACTTGACTTTTAGGAAGAGCTTTCTAAAATTTTTCTACATTTTAAGTAACTGTGCTTGACTTATAAGAAACAACCATATCAACTCATGTTTAAACTCACGTTAAAAATAACATCTACCATATGCAAGTCCTATTTATTATTTTTTTTTTTTAGGTTGAAGCACAACCCAAGCCATCATGGTGTTAACTATTGTTAACACCAGGTGTTGAGAGCAGGCTTCCAGTAAGAATAGCTGAGAAATAAACTTCTACCTGTATAAGTCTGTCTGCTGAAGGATAGACAGTACTACTGAGAACATTTGAACACAATTCTAAAACTCCTGCTTTCCCCCACTTAGAGAATGTGAAATAAAACCAGGGCAATTCTGACTTTCACTTCACTTACAGAACAGTGATGTTTTAGTGTGGGTTTCCAATAGCACAAACAGATTGTCTGAACAGCATTTTTAAGGACACGTGGCAAAATTAAAAGCCATTAATAAACCTACTTCCTTTAATGACAGGTTTTGCAAAAATCCATTTAACATTTCAGAACACTGATTTCACTTTTCAGTGTATCTGCTTTACAGAAGGCTTATGATAATATCCAGGAGAACTCAATTCAAACTCTGCTGATTTGTTTGGATGTGCCACATGGTCCTGTTTCTGTTTTCTGACCAGAAATCTGGATTCCTGAGTCTGAATTTAAAGCTTGGTTTTATAACCCTGGCTGCTGTTCAGAGATATTTGCTTGTACCAATACAATTCAATTCTGTACACGTTTGTGTAAAAATGCATCCCTGGGGTATTTTGGGTGGCTGAAGAAGTTCCAGTTGCAGATTGGGTAGAGCTGGGTGGGTTTATGGATGCTCCAGTCATTATTTTCAGCGTTAGCAAAGTACAGACAATTGTCCAAACAAACTCATTCCAAAGAAAAATTCCAACATGTGGATTTGGTACATGTGAAGGGACTCAAGAGGAAGATAAAAAACCAGGTTCTTTATGTTCTAGCTGCAGTCTCTGGATCATGAGGAAGCTTATAAAAAGGGCTGGATCCATCAGGAATGGTTATGGGCTGCCCAAGGACTGCAGGCGTTCAACTGCTTGTCTGATCCAAAGTTCAGAGAAACCTTTGGTAATCTCACAAGCAGAACTGGACTAAATACTTACACAGCACACTATAGTAATATTGATACAGCTCTTATCAGGCACAAATGGAAAGAATGTCTCTGTCTTGAAGAGTTTATGGGCTGAATGCACAAAAGGGGTAAAAGGAAAACAACAAAATATCAAGGCAGAAGGAAAAATGTAATGATTTATAAATGCTGTATTAATGCTTTATTA
Source organism: Pheucticus melanocephalus (assembly GCA_013398405.1). NCBI lineage: Eukaryota > Metazoa > Chordata > Aves > Passeriformes > Cardinalidae > Pheucticus > Pheucticus melanocephalus. Next base: position 107,166 of record VZSJ01005221.1, on the reverse strand, counting down.
AAGGGGGTTTTTTTTCTCTTCTAACTGAAAAAGTAATGTTCAGAAAGGTGAGTGAAAGAGAACAGCCACAGAGAAAGAAATGAAGTGACAAAGGGCTGAGGAAAAGATGGAGTGAAGAAAGGGAAAGATGGAAGCCAGGAGTTAATATACTCTAGCTACATAATCTAGGCATAAGATTGAGAATATATTGTTGAGATTGGAACATACTGTCTAAATCCTGAAAGGAAACACTGTTCTAAATCCAAGCAGTAGCTCATGAGTCTGGTGGTACCATCTGTGTCCAAAGCAAGGGCATTTCTCCTGTGGATGTGCTCCTTTTGCTGAATATCCCCTCCCTGAGCTTACGTAAGAGCAGCGATGCAAGGCTGGGTAATTCCAGGGCTCTCAGGCCAGCCCGGGTGGATGCTGATGTTCATGTCACATCCTCTTCCCTGATGGATTCATTCAACCTAATTGCAGCTGCCTACAAATCAGCCACTCAGCCTAACATCCCACATTGTAAATCAGGGAGGGATGAATCCTCCTTGCAAGTGCTTGTCCATATCTGCTGATCATTCAGGAAACCTGATGACTCCCTTAAACCAAACTCTTACCTCCCAGTCTAAAAGGTCAAGGGGAGGAATTCAGTCCCACGACTTTGTGAAGCTTCTCATTGAATCAGTGCCTGCAGTGTGTCTGCTCCCTCTCTGAATGGCACTGCAGCCTGCCACGGAGCACAGATTTCCTCTCACACCACAGATGGCTCACTGGAAATGCTCCAGAGCTGCTGGTGGTGCCCACGATGCTCTACAACAACTTGAGGCTCTCTACTGGGAAAGCTTGAGGAGTGTTCGAGGCACTGTGTGTGCAAACAAAAGCTGTGGATGTGGGGAGGAGGGAGAAACAGCATTCAGAGCAGAAGCATCTGTTCCAGGATTACAGCGTTACTGTCACCCTCGAAAATTCCAGCTAAATGGAAATCCTCGGCAAAGGTTTGAGTCTGCATCCAAAACTATCTGGTAAAGTTCACTGTAATTTACCAGGCTTCTGTCTCAGCTCCTGTCCCGTTGCAGAAAACTCGTTAACACCCTTGTGCAACTGCACCAAATAACTGATCAAATGTATTCTGCCTCTTGATAAAATCACCCAGTTCACAGAAACACTTCACAGAAAGGTTCTGCTCCAAGACAGCTAACCCACCCTGGCAAGTCTCCATTACAAGTGCATTTCAATGGTGCTCTGCCAACCAAAAAAGTAAATGTTAGCTGGGGAGGGGTGGGGTGGTTATTGTTTTATAGCAGGAACAGCCCTGTGCTGTGTGTTTACTTGTCAACGTCAGCTGGAATTAGAAGTTTTGCCTCTCTAGGCAGCCCAGCGGGGCTGGGAAGCATTTCTGGGCACTCAGACCTGGAGCACAGGCTGCCCACAGGGAGGGCTCCCTGCCCCTGCTCCTCAGCCCTGCTCCCTCCTCCAGACACCAGGGCTTGCTCCTTGCTCGCTGCAGAAACATATTGCACCACCAGAACACAACAATTATCACATTTGTAAAGCTTCAGGGATAGGAACAATTTAATAGCTTTTTGAAGCAGGCTAATTTTCTGGAGCTTTTCCCCCCCCCCCCCCCCCCATTATTTTGCTTTTCATGCATGGACAAGCTCTTCTTTGCTACAGGTATTTTTCTGGGTCTGCTTTGCAGGATTATTATGTGTGGAGGAACACAAATTATTCAATCACTTTAAAACAGTGAGAGAGAAGTGAAAAAGGGCCATGTAAGTGCAAACTACTGCTACTAACCTCTGCTTTAAAAGCAAGTATCATTTAGGAAGATAAATGTATTGCTGGTTTACAAAACTCTGCACATTTGCAAACAGATGACCAGTTTAAGATGACCGGTTTATTTTTGCAGATTTTCATAAGCTAGAAACTTCAGCTTTGCAGTGGCAAATGCCACGGGGAGACAATTCATGTTATGGCAAAAAGCAGGCCAGAAGAGGGGAAAAAGAAAAGGTATTTCTGCTATCATGAAACTGCCACTGAATTATGTTCAGTTCCTGTAACTCCCAGGTAAGGATGCAGACATTACATAATTCATACTGTAATATCTCTGCAGCACTAATCCCCCGTGACTCAGAGCTACACTTTCAAACTCCAGGTAACAAAGCCTTTTGTTGTGTTACTTCCAAATAATCTTTGGACTTCAGAAACCCCTGAAGTGTAATTTAATCTCTGTAATATTGGCTCAACCTGTTTTTGCTAGGAAAACTCATATTTTTATTCAGTGATTGATATTACTCATTAAAAGGAGAGAAAAGTTGCATTGGTGAGCAAGCAGTCATTCTGCCCACCCTTTGGGAAACTCATGCTTTTAAGGAACTTTAAGCACAGAATGAGAAGGGGAAAGGTTAAAAGACAGGTCACACTAATTTCTTTTTAAACAACTCTGTTTCAGACAGTAGGTCTCAGTGTGAATGAAAACAAATATATTAAATATGAATGACAGAAACTGGTATCACATTAAATGCAAGACTTCTGTGACTAATTTTTGATTAAAATAAACATTGCTATTTATCAGAAAGTTAGGGGAAGGGTTGAACATTTGAGCAGATTCCTACATCAAAAATGTGTTTTATAAAGAAACTATATGTCAAATTATAGCTATTTGCTTTCAGCTTTCAGTTATTTCGTTTTGTACTTTTCATGTGTCAGTATTTTTTTCATTTCACGTCTTTATTCTGTACTACAAGTAACTCTCTTTAGAGCAATAAGATCTTTAAAATCCCTTTAGTGTTTAGAAATGTCAACAATTCAGTAGATTATACTTGATGAATAGGCCAGATAGAAAAAACCTGCCTCTAGTTTTTATCTCAAGTGAAGTAAGGTGCTTTGAAGAGCAC
>VZSJ01005221.1:76793-99293 GCA_013398405.1 Pheucticus melanocephalus | reverse complement strand
AACAAAAAAAGAACTTTTGAAAACAACCATTCCAGAGGATATACTTCTTCACAGGAAAGGCTTTTTAACACCAGGTTTAATCTTTGCTCTTTATATGGCTGACTTTGTATGGTATTAGTTTTCTCTAATGCTGTGTAGGTACATTTGTTACCCATCTTTTAATTTGCAGCTAAGTCTCTGACTTGGGAAGTACCAAAAAGTGACTATTTATGAATGGAGAGTGGGGTGTGTGTTTGTTTTGAGTATACAATGCTGGGCTTTGACCCACAGCATTTTGTTTCTCCTTGGCTAAATAAGCAAGGAGGATGGAGGAGAGAGGAGCATGACTCACAACTAAGAGTAGATAATTCTCCCCAGTATAATGAATGCCTTTGTCATAAAGCACTTAGCAAACCTAACCTCTGCTATTCACTGGTTTCAGCACAACCTGAAGACCCTTTCCCCAACTTATTGCACATTTGTTACTTCTCACTGGAAACCCTGAAATCTGTGTCTCTCTATTTGTCCCATTGTAAATCTGTGCCTCTATTTGTCCTGCAGTTTGCCTGAGCACAGAGCTGAGCTCTGGGAGCCACACCAGTCATTATCCTTCCCCATTTCCCGTGCCACTGCCCTTGGTGGCATCCCTGCCACCACCATTCCTGAGTATCAGCCTCCTATGGCAGTGCAGAGAGTGCCTTGGACCCTGATTTTCTTTTTACTTCCTATGGCAGTTAGTTTAGAGAGTGCCTTGTACTCAGATTATCTTTTTACCTCCTATAGCAGTGCAGAGAGTGCCTTGGACTCAGATTTCCCTTCTACCTTATTGCTGAAAGTATGGGATACAAAACCAGTACTCAGTACGCTTCAGGTTAGTCATTGAATTTGATCCTGGGTTAGGAAAAAAAAAAAGAAGAAGAAGAAGAAGAAGAAAGGCCCTTTCCACACTGGCACTGAGAAGTTCCACTTTCTTCCTTTGCTCAGCTTTCAGTTCTAAAGGTTGGTAGGATTTTGCTAGCAGGGACAAGGGCACAAGGAGGTGGCAGAGAAGACTGAGCCCTCCTGGGAGCGCTCCTCAGTGAGGTGGCAAAGGCAGCAGTCAAGCCCTTAGCAGGAGTTCTGCTGGCTCAGCATCAATCCTGCACATTGGCTCATTGGCAGGTGTTAATGCGCTCAGAGAGAGCCTGCTAACAGCCCATGACCTGGAGGAACTCTCTAATCAGGAGCAAGTGAAGCAAGATTGATTGCAAGTGGGACAAAACCAGAGCCGTGTCAGAGATGCGCAGGATCCGTGAGGCTGAGAGGCTGAGCTCCTTGTGAGCTCAGAACTGCTCCCATCCTCTGGAACACTCAAAGGTCAGATCCATGCATGTCCTTGTCAGCTCCTCTGCTGCACTGCCTCTGCTGGTGGCTCTTCTCCAGCACCAAACTGGATTAACCCATAAGAGATGAGACTCTACTGATCAGCCATATGTTCAAACATTTACTGGATTATAGAATTCTCAAGTATCCTAGAAGAAATACTCTCAAACTCCGGAGGAGAGGATAAAATAAAACAAAATAAAGAACTACTGTCACTGATGCCAGTTTGGGGGAAAGAAAAAACAAAAAAAAAGAAGAAAATTGCAAACCCACCGGGCATCAGAACCAAACAGGGAAAAGGGGGTTGCAAAAAAACATTGAGAACATGACAGTTTTTGCAATAATAGATATATCTAAATCAAATGGAATAGTAGATGTTACAATGGTGGAAATGACAGTTTTGTGTTAGTTCACTTTACAGATAAATTCTACAGCACAAAAGGCTAAATTCAGCAATTATGGTTTAGGAAAAATTATGTAAAGGATTCAGTGTAGCAGCCATACAAATCTCTTGGAGTAAAAAGAATTTGAGATAATAAAAAACTCTCCAAATTTTATTTAATATCTCTTCATCCTTGCCAAAGGTGCTGGTTACTAAACAAGTAAAATCTTGTATAACACGAGCAGCACAACACTTTTATTTGGATCCCTTACAAAAAGCTTCAGCTGACATTTAGGCATCAAGTAAAACAAGTCAGACCGACATGGTTGTGACCAGAGCAAAGCAATATTTAAATGGGAAACGTAGAAATGTCTCTCACTGGCACAAGAACAAGGATATGGAGAAATATGGGCAGGATGTGAACTAATTCAGCCAGAATTGTCAGCATTGTGGGGGAAATTGCATGTGGCTTTTTAAAAGAGCTTACCGCTGGGAAAGCAGGTATATTGCTTCTCTGGGATTCTGTAATGTGAGTGCAAGGGATTGTTACCAGGAGAATACCTTGCCTTTTGTCAGATCTTCTGATCCACACTCAGCAAAGGGCAGGAAAGGCCACTGAAATACCTTGGTCTTACTTATCAGTGGGTTAATCCCATGTTCATTTGTGGGATAATGTGTTTTCTTTGAGGAAGTTGGCTGCCAATTTCATTAGAAGCAAGAACTAGATTTTGTTATAGCAGCAGAGAACTAGAAGTCTTGAAACAAGCTCATGAACCAACTCCTCACTTCAGCTGCAAGAATAAATGAAGGAAAGGGTTTTTCTCCCTCTGCATTTGACAAATTGTGTGGGTTTTGCTTGATTGCTGGTGCATAGTATTTGTCAGGTTTTCTTCAGAGGTGTAAAAGAAATCAATCTGCTGCATTTTGCTTCCATGAGCTACACTCCATGGCTACTAGGCTAGGCCTCAGCTTTTTGTTTCTAATTATCTGTTTCTGTTGATTCTTCAAAATAGTTTCTTCAGCTCTAACAGAGTACTTTCCCCAAGAACAGGGGTGATGATCCATTCTTTTCACTGTACTGCTCAATTCTGTATGTACCACTTTCACACCAATCATTAACCTATTAGTCCTTTTTAAATGTGTTACTGGTTTATCTCACTTTGCTACATTCTCCTTAAAATATCCCTCAAGACACAGAAGGAAAACAGCCAACTATTTCTGTTCCCCAGCCTCTGCTTGGGGGTGGGATAAGGAAGAGAGCACCAAGTTTCTGCCATGTCCTTATCTATCAGGGGAAAAAAAATTCCCACCAGTGAAGGATGCCTGTGTGTCCCAAGTTCAAAATCCTAATAATCTGAGTACCTCTGATGCCTTGGGATTTCTGCCCTGGAGCAGGGGCTGGACAGAGCTACAGAATAAAGCAGGGATTGATTCCAAGCATCTCCTCCATGGAGCCACCTTGGGCAGCACCAGAGCCCAGCCAGGGCTGCACCCAAGATGAACCAAAATGGCCCCAAAATGCACCAGCGCTCCCGGGCTCTCTCCCTTGGATCAGTTCTGCTCCATTTGCATCTTGCACTTCATTGTCCCATGCCAGCTTTAGCCCCTGCACTCCCACCCTGCTTGTTTTTCTCTCTGCAGCCCACGGTGTTTGTGCTCTGGGGCTGAGATTTGGATCATTTGTCCTTGGTGCCCAGCTGGAGCAGGAATTGTTTTGTCTCCCTGCTCTGTGCACAGAGCTCACCATCCCTGAATATGGAGCCCAGACCCACCCACTAAAGCAGCACAGAATGTGAAAAATGTAAAAGTCAAAATCTGATGCGTCCCCTCCATAAATAATGGAGAGTTTTGAGCATTTCAGCCTTGCCTCTTCCTCCTCTGCTACCTTTCTTCCTCCCATTCCAGGACCAGTGAGAGTCACAATTGTTGAGTGAGAAGGATGAATCCTCATTCCCACAGAGCTGCGGCCATGGCAGGGTTCTCTGCCAGGACAGGAGGACTTGGTGCAAGATCAGAGACATCAGAGATGTCCTGTGCTGTCACTCACTGGTGTTTCTGAGCACTCCTGGCAGCTCCAAACCATTTTCCAGCTGTTAAACCTGAGTGTACCCCTCCCCAGAGCAGTCAGGCTCCTCCTGAGCACCACCAGCCCCTCTCCAACCTGCCCTGCAGCACACGAGGCTGTGTGCCAGGACATGGAATACAGGGGAAAAATCCCCCCTAGAGAGAGATCAGCACCCCAAAAGTGCCTTTAGTAAAGGTACAACACGTTGCATACAAAGCCTGTGAGGGGAGGGCATCTCCACAGGAGTAAAAAAACCCAAAAAAGCAAATCCACAACCATAACCTGTCACTGGAAGACCACAAAGCACAGTGACAATGCATTTCAGCATTAAACATGACTCTTACAGCATGTGTCTTTAAACAGATAGCACAGCAGCTCTTCAGCAAATAGAAACCAAAAAAGGAAAAGACAGTTACAGTCAATGCTTGTTTTATAAAATTTTACCTAAGGGGGCTCCCACTATTCATGAACTGAGAAAGCACAGATTTAAGAACCAAGATCTGCTATTAAAATCCTCACTTCTAAGGATTTCCTTGTGTGTTTCTAACTTTATTCCATATGACTGTAATTGTGTACATGCAGGATGGCAAACAGGAGGGCACTAGAGTTTTTTAAGAAGGAAAATGTAATCATCTAAACTAATCCAATGTCCTCTTAAAACCCAGTATTTTGAATTAAAAGAAGGAAAGTGAATGAAAACCTTTTTGATGCTGTTGTGTTAGAGTTGGATTTTTAATCACACCAATTATTTCTAAGTAACACATCATTACACACTTAAAATTAATTTCTACTTAACAACTTTGGGTGATTAAGTCTTAAGCATATCTCACATCATAAGGAGGGCACAATGACAGTTTGATATGTTACATAATATGACACAGATGACACAGGCTGCTCGTTACTTAAGACTTTTATAATTTTCTTTTTCCTGACTAAAAAAAATTCCACTGTTCTTGCCACCATATCACTAATGAGACTCCAAATTACAGCCATTTACTCTGAAGTGTTGCAGTTTGAGGTGAGGCCTTGCACAACATCCAATGGCACATCCTGCCTGACAGGACTTGTGTGGGATAGCAGCTGCCAAAGCCCACAACTTTCCAGGTTGTCAACTTCCAGGCACAGATATTTACCAACTAATTAAATGGTCCTTTCACATTCTTGTCTAATTGAAGCTTGATGTGAGCTAACCACAGCACAATTACAGTGCACAACACGTTTTGGTAAGATCCTAAAGGTCTGTGTGTAACCTCATGTGCCTGTGCAGTTCAACTCAGACAAACTCTGCCAGAATTCCGCACTTATTTCCATTCTCTTTGCAACCCTACAAAAACCTGCTTGGGGAACGCCAAGACCTAAATTTTATGCTTTTATTTTTAATAATTTATTTCTGTTTCGTTATTTTATGTTTTTTAAAATTTATATTTTTAAAGGTAGCTCTGTAAGTTCTACGAAGCCATTTATTATCACAAGCTGGATGAATTACTCTGGGAAAATACAGCTTGCACCCAAAGGTATACTAGGAAAACACCTTTGCTGGAAGGATTGGACTGCATTCAAGAATATATCAACTCCAGTATAATATAAACAGTACAGAAGAATATTTTCATGGGCACCACACAGTTATTGAGAGCCTGATTTTGGAATCCAACCCAGTTTTTGTGAAGCAATAGCTTGTTTATTTCATTTGAGTTTATTAGAAGTTCCTACTTCTGAAAGAATCATTCCTTCTCTGTTACAATTACATGCTGTGGCCTCAGAAAAACCATGGGGTTGCCAAAAATCTGCCATTTTAAACACAACAGCCAGGTAATATACAGAGTATCAGGTTAAAAAGTGAACCTTCCAACTCGGCATCAGAAATCCAGTCCATCCCCCATCTTCCTGCTTTGCATTCCAGACCTGAACTTCCTTACAAGCCTTGGCACAACTCTCATTAAATAGCTGAGTTCAGGTAAGAAATTCCAACCTACTAAAAGCAATTATGCTAGTCAGGGTACAGGCACCAGTATTGTGCAGTGCTTTCCCATCAGGAACTGAAATAAGGAGGAGTTGGAGTGACTTCTGGAAAAAGAACATTCTTTTTAATAGAAGTTAAATGAACTGGACATGAAAAAGGAAGTCCCTTGCTCTGGCTGTGTCATCTGAGGGGAAATACTTGCATTTAGCATACAGGTAAAATTATTAAAGTAAACAGAACTTTTCACTTAGCATATGAATAAAATTATCAATCAAGTAAACAGAACTAATTATGTAGGACTTTTCCTCCCTCTTGGTAGAACACAAATATCTGAAGCTTTGAAAAAGTGAGTAGTGAGTCATGAAGAGCCTAAAACAATCTTATCACACAGACAGTGAGACATTGCTAAGTAGGGCATGCACTGCCAAATGCTGGAGATTCTACCCTGAGAAGTTTTCTCATGTTTATCTTGGGCAATTATCTTTCCTGTTTCTCCAGTGTGTTAAGGATGGAAGAACTTCCAAAGACCCCAGATAAATTGAAGTTATGGACAGCACATTATGAAACCAATCATTGCAAAAATACTCACTTGTGACCGTGTTCACAGGGGTCTCAGGTTGAGGGAAGAGATGAGGATCTGACTCCATGGTTCAGAAGGATTGATTTATTATTTTATGACATATATTACACTAAAACTATACTAAAAGAATAGAAGAAAAGGGTTCATCAGAAGGCTGGCTAAGAATAGAAAAAGAATGATACACAAAGGTTTGTGGCTTGGACAGAGAGCTCGAGCGAGCTGACTGTGATTGGCCATTAATTAGAAACAACCCCGTGAGACCAATCCCAGATGCACCTGTTGCATCCCACAGCAGCAGATAACCATTGGTTACATTTTGTTCCTGAGGCCTCTCAGCTTCTCAGGAGGAAAATCCTAAGGAAAGGATTTTTCATGAAAAGACGTCTGCGACACTCAATTATTGCTTAGCTAGCAGATGTACTACAGACTTCATTCTTTTAAATTAGTCAGTACTATATTTTGATCAAACATCTCATTCTTGAACTACACTTATACAGGAGTCATAAGAAATGAAAGGAAAAAAGACAAGCAAAGTAATTATGCTCAAGAGCTGTGTATTTCCATTAACAGCAAACAATTATACAGTAATTTTCAAATTAGGCACTCTTCTTACTTTGCATTTTCAAGGTCAGTGACTAACTCAGTGATGGCAATGAACGCTCACTTAAAAATAGACACTGACCCTGCATAGCTTTTAAATTTTAGACCCCTAATGAAAATAATCATTGATTCCAGAAGAAAGCCACTGACTAAACTCAAGATCTACAAGATGAGAAGTTGTGCTTGGCCATGTCAGTGCCATGTTGGGAGCTCAAGGATTATTTTGACATGTCAGTGGGTATCTACAGGATGTGACAGGGAACATGGAGCCTGACAGTTCCAAGAGTCTTCTTTCCCCAAGAAAATCTACCTTCACTGAACACCTGAAAACACAAAAATATCTGGAGACACTGGGATTTTAGCAGAGAAAAGGAAACTACCACGGAGAGGCGAAAAAGGGAAAATAAGCAACAATCATAAAAAAAAAAAAAGCTGAAATCAGCACCTATGGCTTTCCCCTAGCTCAGATAAGCCTTTTTAAGGCATTTAAAATATATTATAATACGTGGATTGCAAATCTATCTGTTCTCACATATAAACTTATTGAGTAACATAGGGTTTATTTTAAGAGGTGGGAAGATGATTGCTGTGCATTAATGTACCAGAAATTTACTTCTCTACAGAAGCTTTGGAGAGGAAGTTGTTCCTCTCCTTGGAACAAACAAGCAATTCTTGTTTTTCTTTTCATTCCAAGCCCTGTCCTCCGTGCACTGGCACAGCCCCATGGGCTCCTCAGCTGGGCCTCCCCCACCAAAATGGTATCTGTGTATTTCCAGATGCAATGACAGAAAGAAAAACTTGATACTGAATCATGAAAACACATTTCCTGCTAAAAAAGATACCTTTAAAATGTTAAGAAGAAAAAGGAACTCACAAGTGTTTCCTCCTTTTGCCTCTTTCAGCCAAAAAGGATAGACAGTCACTCTTTATCCCTGAACAAAGGGCAGGAAGGAAAATCCTCCATCTATGGGACAAAGTGTTTGAGCCTGAAGGCCAAATATACACTTTGGAAAATGAAATAGAAATTTCTGAGCTATTCTTCATTCTTTTTCACCCCCATGCAGGTTAATACTATTTTGTAAGGCATGACTCTCTCAACATCTGCCTTCATATACCCTTTATTCCTGAGGCTTTCCTTGACAGCCCAGGTTTTCTGGACCAACCTTCCATTGATTTATTTTCTTTCAAGATAAAGAAGCCTCTCAGGATTATGTTGAGAGATCCTGTACAGAAATTTGAACAGAGAAAACGGAATTATTCCACTCCACAAATAACCAAAGCAAGCAAACAGAATGAAACTGAAGTCTACCAGGTAGGTAGGTTACTTCATGAGGTTATTCTTTTATTTGTTCAAACAAGAAAGGCAAAAAAAGAAAGGTTTGGAGATTACATAAAGGGTAGTGAAATTAAGATATCTGTCTCATTAAAAGTGGACACAAAATTTGTCTCTCTAAACCAAAATGAAGAACAACATGATATGATACTATGGTCTTTGTTGCTAATCAAAATGACTTTAGCATTATTTTGTCCAATTGAATATCTTTCATGTGCATGCATTAAAATATGGGTTTTTATAAAACCGGGAAATTACCCACAAAATAAAGATAAATGAAGATATGTTTCTCTCTTTTTCCAGGAACCATCTAATCTGTATGACACAAAGTCAGCTTTGGCCTTCACCATGCACATAAATTTCTGCCAAGCAATGACTTGAAAGTCACCTTAATGGAGGGAGGAAGTCATTAATTTCTCATATTTATCAGCAGACATGAACAATAATACCCATTTATGCTGGAGGTAAGGGCTTGGTTCCATTTGCTTTTTTTTCAAGTATGACTTGTGAAAAAAAAGAAATGGACATGATGAAAACAATTAATAGGAAATATGCGGAACACAGCTATGGGTTATTTTATGGCCTGTGTATCAAATCACATCATTACTTTAATTTTTTTTTATACTAAAAAGTGTAGAAAATACTTTCTGTGTAAGAAACCACTTTGAGATACCATTTTTCCAAGACTGTGAACACCAATGGTATTATTTAAGAAGATTTTCCTTGTTGTGATTTAATTATTGTTAAATAATGCCGTTTTATTTGCAGAATTTCAAGACATTTTTGAGGAGATTTAAACTAGATGAAAGTTCTGCAAGCAGACAATTTTAGTATTATATATGTAGGAACTGAATTTATGGTGTGCTTTCTCTCTGTTTATAAACTGTTACTCTAAAAATAAAATCCAAACTGTTTGAAAATCCTTATAATTCTTACTACACTGAAAATAAAATCCAAACTATTCAAAAATCTTTATAATTCTTACTACACTGAAAATAAAATCAGAACTATTTGAAAATCCTTATAAGTCTTACTACACTGAAAATAAAATCAGAACTATTTGAAAATCCTTATAATTCTTACTACACTGAAAATAAAATCCAAACTATTAAAAAATCCTTATAAGTCTTACTACACTGAACTCTATGACAAATAAATACACCCTAAAACCCAAGCTTTTTGCTAAAATTTACTCACTTGACAATGTTATATTGACAAGAAAGAGCAGAAGTTGTTGAAGGGACACCAGGGGCCAGCTCTTCCAGAAACCTTCAGCCACAGGCTGAAGCAGGCTCTGAGCAGATAAATCATTCAAGAATTCAGATGCCAGGTTCTTGCTGCTGAACACACAAGTTCACAGGCCTGCAACTCAACAGGAATGATTTTCACAATCAGCTTTGGCCCCCTGACTGTGTTCTTTGCCCAGTTTCAAACTTTTAATCTGGGTTGAGGGGATTCTGGAGCTGATCACCCAAATATTGGCTCTTTGCAGGAGCTAGAACTCTTGCAAAGTTCTAAACTAACTCTACCCAAACTGCACTGCAAAAGCTTCATTGCAGTCTGTTAAACTCATGCTGAACAGGAACCAAGCAAAGCAAGCTACTGACCTGGTCTGCTGCCAGGTGTAAAGTGTGTGAGCTGTAAGTTTTATATTATTATTTTATATTATCCTCCTTTAAGGAAAGGAGCCTCCTGGTACTGCTGCCCAACCTGGGAGCCACCTTTAGAGCAGGATGCCAATGGAAATGTCACTGAGGCCAAACTCCTCCTGGGACAGCAGCACTCCCACTGGCAGCCTCATATGCTTGTGGCAAAACCCTGAGGCTGTGGATCCCCAAACAGGCAGCAGGAGGAGGGGTGGCTCCTCCAGCCACCAGGAAAAACCTCCTGACAGCAATGGTGCACAGCAAGTCTTACTTCGAGGAAATTGCATGCAAGAATTGTTGGGATAGCATGAAACAGGTCCTGCAGCTTCACTGACCTGACTCCACAGCTGAAGAAGAGCAAATTTTATTTCTCTGCAGCTTCTTGAATGTAAGGACCCGACCCTTAATTCCTCATAGCTCAGCAGAGGTTTTGTTGTCTGTTTCTTATGGGTGTTAGCTTTTTCTATTTTTCCCATTCTGTGCTGCTTTAGTGGGTGGATCTGAGCTTCACATTCAGGGATGGTGAGCTCTGTGCACAGAGCAGGGAGACAAAACAATTCCTGCTCCAGCTGGGCACCAAGGACAAATGATCCAAATCTCAGCCCCAGAGCACAAACACCGTGGGCTGCAGAGAGAAAAACAAGCAGGGTGGGACTGCAGGGGCTAAAGCTGGAATGGGACAATGAAGTGCAAGATGCAAATGGAGCAGAACTTATAAAAATGTGAGATCTCATGACCAAGGCCTCTTTTGCTTCCATCTGGGAGCCATCCAGGCAGAGCCATGGCTGTGGCTCAGGTACTGCCAGGTGTGGCCATTGAAGGCTCTTCAATAAATATCCACTTTATTCCCCTTAACCCCAGCCTCTGATCCAGCTCCTCAAGGCATCACTTAGATCAAGTTCATTGAATAAAATATTAATTAAATAACACTCCCCTTTACAGGGTAAGCATGTAGATAGATGAGTGCTCTCAGTGTGCTGCCCCAAGAAGTAAAGAGCAAAGAATTCAGGTGTTCCTTGGATGCACACCAAGCCCAGTGTATCTAGAAGGAGGGCACAGCTTCTTTCTTTTTCCTCTGGAAAGCAGAATTGAAGCACATACCATGTCATTTTGTAATCGGTGAAACAAGATTATTGAGGAACTCTTGACTTCTTTACTGACTTTCCCTCTTAGCTGCAACAATCTTGGCCAGCTGCTTTGGTTAATCATGGAGAAAGCGAAAACTTTCAACCATAAGAAGAATCTGATGCCTAGGCTATTTTCTTGGATGCCAAATGTCAAATGAAAAACTGCTTATATGAAATTATGGGGCCGCTGTATAATATCAAAATGTGTGTTTCTTCAGGTCTTCAGTGCTTTACAGTGGGAAGTCACAGGCAGAAATTCATCTGTGATGAAAAGGAATTGCTCTTCACTGACCTTCAAACTCACCACCACTGCTACTTGTTTGAAAGCTACCAAGCAGCTCTACAGCACTGGTTTTTAACATGTTCAATAAATATCTGCTCTCTGTATAGTGTTGAGCAAATCAATCATTAAGGATTTGTAACTTATTAGTGATAACATAGTGCTTAACTGTGGGAAAAAAACAAGGAACATACAGAAATCATTGCCTACTTGATTTTTGTTATTTCTCATTTTCTTCTTCAGCATATCATCCACTCACTCCCATTGCAATTATTTCTCAGAAAAGACTTTGCCTTAAAAGAGTTTGCAAATTGTCTCACATTTTTTAAGGAAGTAGACAAGCAAGCTGCAATAGACCTAAAACTGAATGATTTAGAGCAGCCAATCTTTTTACTGTAAAGGTTGTAAAAGAGTTTATATATATCTTATTCATATCTAAGAGTTTCTATATCTATATTTATTTGTATATTATATACACAGACACATACATGTACATATCTGTTTGCATTGTGTAGGTGCAGAACTGCAATGCCACAAATGCACCCAGCCAAATTTAGCTAGCTAAGCTGACTGACTAAACTTTGTTCTTGGTCTCTGACAAGAAAGAATAATTTTTAAAAAGAGGTAACTTTCAGTCTGTTTTTCTAACTTAGAAATATATATATTTTTTTCTCAATTAATCCTTTAGACATTATAAATTGGTTCTGGGCACCCAAAAGAAGGAGCATTTTTATGGTCCTATGAGCATATGTCTTATGTCAAGAAAACTATATTTTTGTACATAATACAGCCCCATAAAAAGATTACACTGAAAATAGCCCTGAGACAGAACAAATCATAAAGAAGTTAGTGCATGTGTTAAGCCTGTAGAACCAAAGCATAAAAATAATATTCTTCTGACATTGTGAATGAATGTCACTTTCATATTTTTGTGGGAAAATTTACATGGACACTTTGAAGGCAATTTGTGTCTCATGGATGTGGTTGCCATTCTCCTATTTCTTAGTATATTTATAGAACTTGGTGAAGATAGTTTTGGCTGTTCAAATGGGATTTATTCAAATGGCATTACCTTGGCATTTTTGAGAGAATGTTTCTGCTCAGCTGGAAAAAAACTGCTCCATCTTCTGCTATTTAAAATATTTTATTAGATACTATGTGGCTAAACCAAAGAATAAAAGAATTTTGAGAAGTATTTCCCATAACATCATAGTTTGGCTTTTTTCAGTAGTTTTAACTCTCAGAACCAATCATTGTAGGCACATGGAAAGCTGACCAAATCTGAATCAATTCTCACTATCACTGCAAACAAATAATTGACAAGAAGGGAACTTGTTTCTTTAAGAAAAAAATCATAGTGCCATCTAAAAAAAGACCTAAAAATTATGTCAGCTTTGGTACTTTCTGTATTATTTGTCACAGCAAATGTAAAAGGTTTTGCCATTAAAACATACTAGAGATTTACATCAAACTGATTGTATTTATAAAATTAACTTCAGCCTATCTGAACCAGAAGGAAGGCTTTTAGAGATGACACACAGTTTCATTTCCCCTGGAAAACCATTAGGCATTCTATCTAAACTATAAATAACGCTGTGTTTAATGACTGGCTAAATCATTAATCAAGGTGAGTATGGGAAAGCCAAGGGATCTCAGTTTACCTGGTGGCTGACTGCCCAGCAACCACTGCCTAGAATTGCTTTTAGCAGCAGCAGCAGCAGCAGCCTGGCTGTTCCTGGAGCCTGTGGGCTCTCAGGATGTTCCTTCCCTGCAGCAGGGCAGGGAAAACGACAGAACCCAAACCAAACACTTGCAGGCACATCTCAGACATGGCCATGCTCAGCTTCACTGGCTGCAGCTCCATCACAACAGGCACTTGGAGAAGCCAAGCCTGCCTACAAGTGGGAATCTGCATCTTGGGAGCACAAATCTCATCTTGGACTCAGGAGAGGAGATCTGTTTGGTGAATCAAGTGCTAAAAATAAGTTTTTAAAAAAGGAATTACTTGACTTTTATTTATGAAGTTATATGATGGTGAGAACTAGGGGATTAATACATATTTACATTTAACTTAACCTTGTAAACAGCACAGGAATGTTTGAGACCAAGGAAATCTAACAGTTTATTCCTAACATAATTCCTGCTGTTCACAATCTACCTTTCCACTGCAAAAACATTAACTTCAGGATATTCTCTTTTTCCTACATTCTCTGCTTCTACCTCAGGCTCATCTCAGACATCTTCACTTTTCATTATTTTAATACATTTATTTTCCTGGCTTGGTTCCTGTTCACTTTCACACTGTTCACTTTTCCCACGTACCCACACTGCTCTCCAATAAATCTACCCCATGCATTGTCCCAATAGAGAGTGGCCCAATAACTGAGGCTCTCAGCCACAGTCCAGAAACTCCATTTTCCCCAGTGCTGTGATTTAAGATCTCCTGGATGCTCCTATCAAAACATTGGCAGACATCCAGACAAAGAAAACCAGACTTCTGCCCAGTCTAACTTACCCTGATTTTTGGCAAAATGGATGATAAAGCTAAAATTATCCAGCATTTTAGCTACTGGTGACCTGCCTGAGGTCTGGAGTGTAAAAGCTGTAGATCTGTCCTCACTGAAGTCACCTTCTACAGTTCAATCTTTTAAAACTTGTTCCAGTTCAAACTTTTAAAGCAGAATATTCTGGAAGCCAAGAGCCCAATCAAAGTTAGCACAGAGGAAGGGTGGCTGAACATTTCTGCAATAGATTTTGCCAGAAAGAAGACAGCACACAAAAATTTACCAGGTTAAACAGAAAAGCCACTTTAACATGTTGTTAACTGTTTGAAATACCCCTGATTTACAGAGCTAAAAGCAGCTGAAGGAATTTATTTCATGCCAGATTTGCCTTGCCATGATATTTTCAGTAGCTTGCCACAAGAATGGAAAGTTAGGTACAGCCTCAATCAAGATTCAGCTGTAATTTTAACAGAGCAGTAAATAAATGATTCATTGCCAAATAAATCCCCAGGGTAACAAGTCTAATCCTCAGTGCATTTGATAGTCTTCCATTTCACTTTCACTAGACATGACAGACACAATTTTGGGTACAGAGCCCAAAGTGAATTCTTTGGTGTATGGAGAGTTCTGGAGACTGCAAACCAAGCAGAGATGAGGTAATGCTTCCTACCCACACCCAAAAATATATATAAATATATAGATAACTATAAATATATTTAATAATAAGATATTTAATATACTTAATTATAATATATTTATATTATATCTATATCTATATCTAAACATATTCAGTGCTGCAAAGCCTTTATCAGAAATGAGAAGCTGGATTTTAGCTGAAGCAGCCATCCAGAGACTTCAAAAAAAAGTAACAATACATTGAATACATTTAATTATATCTATATAAAATCTAAACCTAAATATTTCACAGTTACAAAGCCTTTATCAGAAATGAGAAGCTGGATTTTAGCTGAAGCAGCCAAACCAGAGACTATTTTTTTTTAAAATAATAATATATTGAATACATTTAATTATAATATATCTATATAAAATCGAAACCTAAATATATTCAGAGCTACAAAGCCTTTATCAGGAATGAGAAGCCTGGATTTTAGCTGAAGCATCCAAACCAGAGACTTTTTCTAGACTCACATAAGTGCACATCCCACCCAAGAAGAGAACAAAAAGGGAACAAATCAGCCAGACTGAGCCAGACCCCAGCAGAAGCAGCCAAAGGGGGGGATTCAAACAAGAAGAAAACTTCCAGTGAGTTTGGCCAGGATTTCTCTGCCTTGTGCAGTTTGTTCCAGCCTTCTCTCTTTCTCAGTCTCCACCTCATTTTCACTTCCCACCTATGTGACCCTCCCTGCCATCCCACTTCCATCTTCTTGTGCCCAGTGGTTTTTTTCCTGGTTTTGTCTTCATTCAGCTTATACTTTTAGCTCCTCTTCCTCCAAATAAACCAAACAAAACATAAATAATGGCATTAATATGGCATTTGGTGTGGACTCATCTTTTTGCACCTGAGTGTTACGTGTTCTTTCTCTGCCAGGTGCCTGCATAGAGCAAAGATCAAGTGCCTGTTGAATTTGTGTATTTATGGGTGCCTGTCACCAGCCCCTGGCTGCCCACGCCATGAGAACCACCATTACACCCATAAAAACCAGCATGATGGAGAAATATCTGAGTGCAGAGAGATACTGCACATTGCTCCCTGTAAAGCCCTAGCACTGAATTTTTCCTGGAGAGATCAGATTTAGGACGCACACACAATATTTCCCATTTCTGCTGCAGCCATTTAGCCCCATTGCTAAATCCAGGTTTGTCTCCACAGACACCAAGGCTGTAACAAGCACTGGCAGCATCCTGACATTAACTGAGAGCAGGTGTGTTCACAAAATTTAGCACAAGGGAGAAAACCCAGTGGAAAATGGAATATTGGCTGCTTTTGGTAGTTAGGGGTCAGATTATCTGTCCTGCTGTGGGATCTTTTAGATGAGAGACAAGATTTAGAGTTCAGCTGTCACAGGGAATCAGAGTCTGTTTTTGAAGATGTCAGCTGTGAACCCTGACCTAGCAAAATCCTGCCCCTGATAAATAATTAATCTTTGCCTAATTTAACGATAACAGATATCCTATTTGGATAAAATATTTTTTTACATTTCTCCAAAGTAAACTTTCAGTTCTGAGGGCCTGGGCATCTATTGTGTTTTATTCCTAAAAGCATGGTGCAGTGAAATAAAACATGGATGATCTCCTGCACAAACACAGTCGCTGAAGTTCTTTGGGATGTCTCAGGCATGGAACCAGTCCCCACATGCACAGCAGGATTCCCCAGGATTTCAGAATGGGAACTTAAACCACTGATCTAAAATAGCAAATATCTTTAAAATATCAGTGTGGGTTCACTGTCATTTCAAGCAATTCTTAAACCTGACAAAATTGACTTACCCTAATTATGATTAGATTTTTTCAGCCTAAAATCATCACTGGTTAGTGACTCAACTAATGAGTGTTTTTATGATTTATTAGTTAAAGCAGAAGATTATGAGTTTAAATTCTACTCCTGATTAACTACATTGGAAATTTTATACATGACTTGTCATTTTAAAATAATAGTATCTTAGAGTTTAATTAAGACATGCAAGAATTCTGAGTAACTTGAGGTGTAGGATTCAACATTACTATTACAAATTATAAGGAAAATACCTCACAGTATTGCTATCATTAACGTTACCAATATGAGATGTAGGATAAGGTGGCAGCTTAAACCAATCAAACTCAGAACAAGATGTTGCCCACTGATAAAGAATTTATCTGCCCTAGTGCAGGGATTACTGTGCAGAGTATCATGACCTGCATTGCACAGGGGGTCAGATTAAGTAATCACAATAGTTTCTGCACTCTAAAATCCTGTAATATTTCAGGCTGAAAAGAAGTTAAATACAAAGCTCCACTCGCTCCTTTCTTCTGACTATAAACTATATGAGTGCCATTCAAGTATATAAACACATTCATTAGGTTTTCAGTAGGCTTCCTTTCTAAGGAAAGAAATTACATACTTTTGAGCTCTTGAGTGAACTACAGTGTTTTATGCCTTTAATTCAACACTCTTAGGGCTTACAGTTCATTGAAATTCAAAATCATGGGTACAAACTGTGTTCACAAAGAAAATGTTGACCTTCCTATATAGCAAATGCCTTTTCGGTCTCCTTTTTTTTTTTTTATTTTAATAAAGAAACACTAATGAAGCTGAAGGAGGTAAAAGATTTGACCTTCCTATTAAAATAACAAATGTAATATAATTCACATATTACAGCATGTTGGCTACTGCTCATGAAATAAAATACTGCAACAGAAAGAGCATATTGTTTCCACGCATCGAAAATATGCAAATTAGACAAGTATTCAATATTCACTTGAAAGCGAGAAAATGTACCAGACTACCAATGGCATTTAGGAAAGCAAACTGGTTGAACATGATTATTTGAATTTAAAAAATGGGTATGGGATTCCCCTCTCTTTGCTTCTTGCCATATATGGTGTCTGTGGAATATCCACAGGGCAAATTATTCACTACCTTTTTTCCAAGATGAAAAGCTACTGATTGGCATCAGACATCAAGAGGGATTTTGGCATTAGAATAGATTTACACTTGATGACATGTCAAAGGCTTGAAACAAAAACTACAGAATTTACTCATGAATGCCGAAGGCAAGGCACTTATTCAATGGTGGCTCAATGCACATCTTTCCAAGGATGGCATTCAACCACCCCAAGAACAAAATACAGCAAACAAAACATGGTTATACTTGGAAATGAATGTGCTTGACTAGGCTGAACAAAATAACAGCCAGCATTACCTGTTGCCAGCTGTCAGTGAAGAATAAAGAACTGTAACATCCTTGTAAGAAAGAGGGAAACAGAATCCAAGCTCATAATGAAAATACAGCAGTTAGAGGGATGAAGTGGGATCAGCAGCACTATGTGTGGGCATGATAACTCCCTGCTGGCCCTTTAAGAGTGTGTCCTCACTCCTCTTCTCCCACTAACACTTGAAAATAAAGAAAAACTGATCAGGAGAGTAGGCACAAAGGGTCCTGCACATAAGTGTCAGTATATATGACACTTATATTGCCAAAGTTTGCCATTTCTTCTTCAGCCTCTGTTGTGATTATTCAAAAAAATAATTTCATTATTAGTATGACAGCAAAAGGCTTGAAAAATACAGTTAGAAGTGTTGACAACATCACAATTATTTTGGCACGGCCAGTTTAGTGACCACTGAACACTCCTCTGCTTGTCTCAATGGGATAAAAATGCAGGTATCTCATTTCCATGCTGGATGTGTGGGAAAGACCATCCAAAATAGGTTTGGCACCTGTGAGCCACAAAAAGAATATGTGCAGGGGAAGCCAGAAATGGAAGGAAACTTGAGAGGCACAAGGGAACACCCACTCACCTATGGAAACCAGAGATTGCTTCAGCTCCCTTGGCATTATTTTGTACCTCTGTCTTTACAGGGATCAACTCATGTCACATCTGACATAAAAAGTTAAAGGACTGCTTTGTGCAGATAAGGTCACCAAAAGTGAGGAGCAGAGTTTACCTGAAGGACCTGCAACTTCAAGTAAATGCAAAGAGTAAGTTGCATAAGATCAGAAAAACATAAGGAAAGTTTGTATTTGGTTTTTCCTTACCACAGCAGATTCAAAGTAGAGGTGAACTTTTTTTTTAAGGAATTATATTTCAAAGTGACTTCAGATATAAAGCAAATTCATTAGGAAGAGTTTGCTATTTTAAAATAATGTATAGAGTTATTTTGGTTTTTCTTTTGATAACGCTGTGTTAAGAAGGACACCACATGCTCCTAAAAGAAATATTCAATTTTCTAATGGATTTTCAAATACATAGTTACTGTTTATTTAAAGCACCATCAGTGGCTGAACATGCTGTAAATTGTACCAAAAATTAAAATTCTCCTGTTAATCAGGATCTGCTAGAATGACCTAATATTCACAGGAGATAATTAGGCAACTTTTCTAATGAAGATATTGAAAAAATGGCAGTATGAAGTAGCCATCATATTTCATTGCTTTTAAGACACTCAGCACTTGTAAATGCAAACAGTTCCTTTAGATGTGTACAAATTACAGATGAACTCCTTGGGAATTTGGTGCAATTTGTAGATGCAAATCACTTCAAGAAAACTGGTTCAAAATATCCCACCTCCTCCTCCCAGGGTCTCTTCTAAAAGAGAGTGAAAGAAATATTTCATCTTCAGGATGTATCACACATTTCATATTAGATGCTGAATAGTCCCAGAAATAGCCAAGAAATCAAAAACTTGACAAAATACAGATTCATGAAGAGTGCCCGTGGCATCTGTGAAAAATATTCTGGATCAGCATTTTGGTTCAGGTGGTTCTGCCATCACCAGCCTCAATTTTTTTTTTTTTTTTTAGGAAAAAATAGTTCCCATGAATGGAAAAAGCTCCATTTTCAAGAAGAATCATTAACTTTAATGCTTACTGTAACAGACATCCAGAGTGAGGTAACAACTGAAATTTAATGCATGTGGGAAGGTGAGAAAATCCTTAAGGGATTGCTAAAACCACACCTTTTAGCACTTCTCAGATGACTGCTGCTCACTTCCAAAACCAGCATCTCCCTTTTCCTGCCCACGGGGATGCTCCCAGCTGGACTCCTGGACCATAATCAATGCCCTCTATATATTGAATAAACATAATAACAAAGCTACAGTGCAAATTGTGTAACTTAACATCACTTCAGTGCTGGAAGGAACAGCGAGGAAAACCCCTAAAAGAATAAATAAATGGATGAACTTTGCTGCTTTTCCCAAACTTTTTATGAAATTCTCTTCAATGATTTGTAACTGGAAATATGTTTTTGGCTGAGATCTGAGAGGATGCTGTTCCACAGCACTGCGAGGTTTCTATGGCAGCAATTTATTGTGGAGCAGCAAAATTATTACAGATCAGTAATTCAGTATATATAGGTGGGTCATAAAAAAAATAGAGTTTCACTGAGAATTTTATATTATATGGTAACTCACACATGCATGAATTATTCTGTCAGCTTTTAAATTGACTATGTATAGCTGCATGATCATCTCTGTTTGTGTTAAGATTCACCCAGGATCAAAACACAAAACATTTATGTGAAAGAAATTTTAATTTTATTTTGAATATATAATTAATACTATCTAAGCTTGTTCAGCAGTATATATACATATATTTATTTATCCTGTATTTCCCATATGAAGGGGCAAAACATGCTATTGGAAATTAAGGACCACTCTAGCTTGCTCATTAACAGGGATGTAGGTAATTATTTATCTGAATTCATAACAAATGATTGCACAAAAATAATTTCACAACCCCCATTCTGTTTTGGTTGATCTCTGAGCTAGTAAAAAAGACATTTAAATCTGCTTTTCTTCTGTGTCAGATCATAGACAATTGGTCTCAGACTGCTTAAATGGCCAGAGCAGTGGAGAACCCCAGCAGAACAAACCAAGCAAAGCAATTAAAACATCTCAGACTGCTGTGGCAATGAAAGACTAGGAACTTCTCTTCTAATCCCATAAGCACAACCCAAAAATGTACAGAACAACAAATGCAGTACGTATCTAGAATGCATTAATGGAAATGGCTAAAGTTTAATGGCCCAGATTGCTTTTAAGTCATTTTATCATATCATTATTTCATGTCGAGGGTGAAACCAATTGTGAGAGAGGTCTTTTGAATGGATAAAGGTTTATCAGCCAGAGCAGCAAAATGGATGTGAATTTTTATATCCAGAGCTCTGAAATTTGGTGTGAAGATGCCATAGCTAAGGAACACTTCATGCCTTACACACCAGAGAGCAGAAATTTAAGGGGATACCTGCAAAAAAGGACTCATCTGACAAGAAATCAACTGAGAACCAACCCCAGAGGATGGGGGAGGCAGAAGGAGGTGTAGGGAAACACCTTTTTCACTTGGACCTTGAAAGCAATTTCTCAACATCACCCAGAGCTGGATGAATACAAATGATGAGGGTGAAAATGTGACTTAGAGTCAAAGCCACTGTCATGCAAACACGTCCCTGCATATTTCTATGGCTTTATATCCTTTTGTCACCTAGGGATCTCCACCATCTTTTCAGTTTATGTTAGGAATAAAGCATATCTGAATGCTGAAAACTGTGTATAAACTACTTGGAACTGTTATTTTAGACCAATCTTTACTTTTCAATAACTGCCACCCAAAATTCTCTTGTACAAAATGATTTATTTTCTATATACTTCAAATCCTGAACATCTGATTATTTCTACTACTTACTTAATTAATCCCACTATTACCAACCTGATGATATAAGCTTTTATCTTCAGGCTTGGCAGATTTTTGAATTATTACAATCACACTGTTAAAAACATGGCTCATGTTACAAAGTTCACAAAATATTGCACTTCTCTAGCAAAGTGCTCTTCAAATCAGGCTGCACATTTCTGCACACAGGTCAGAATTTTGTGAGAAAACTCCCTGTTTTCAATCATAAAGCTGCTTCCTTTATTCAGAGCAATAATTCAGTGTGATGGGCTCAGTCTGATTGATGGTGGAGGGGAAATTGGTGATGGATACCCACATTTGGTGGAAGCTGCACTACTGGAGTGGCTCCCTCTTTTTTAAGATAAGAGTGAAAAACCACCAACAAAATGAAAAACAAAGCCTCTGCCTATTTTACTGATTTCTACTGAACATTTTTATGCACAATTTGGAAGCCATCTCTCAACTTTTAAAAATGAATAAAGCAAATTGAATGAATAGGTGCATGAAAAAGTGTTTCAATGTCACTTGCACTCTGCATATTTTTAAAGCCTATTTTAAAACATGCTGGGTCCTTGTATCCATAATTTAAACAAGTTTACTCAGAAGAAGGCTTTTTGATGACATATTCAGAGCATAATATAAGCAAAAGCCCTACTTAATGTACATATTAGGCAAAATAATGCTGTGTATGTCCAAAATAAGTGTCTGAACTGTTTTTACCATGACTTATTCATACACTCAGTACTGCTTTCATTCACTCCATGAAAACATCTATTCAAAATATTTGTTTCTCATTCCATCACCTCTCCACTGCTAAGTAAAATGAATAACACAATTATCATAAACATGCATTTAATTCATTTTGTCAGGCATAATACAGCATGTGAAGGAAAAGGTTTTCCTCTTGTGACTGTAGGGAAAGAAAAGATATTCATCATTTTCTAATGGGAATCCTGCTCATAATAAGATCACAGTAAATGATTTAAAAATAGTTTAGTTTTGAATATTTCAGATCTCTTTGGTAGGTCTAGCTTACCCTGAGAGTTTAAGCCTGGCTTCTTGTCTGTGCTGACATTTTCACTAAAACTGGATAGATTAATAGAAGAGCAAAAATGCCACAGAATCCCCACACCTGACTATAATTTCCCAGTAATTATCCCACACTCCTTCTCCACGCTGACAATATAAGTTATCCTGACAATAAAAGTTATTTTCTTTCATTTAATCAGACTTCTCTCCCTGGAAGGGCAGATGTTTCCCCATTAATATGGCAGAATGTCTTTGTTTCCTCACCAACTGTAGAGACAAATGATGAGTACAACAAACTCTGGCAGTCTGCCTCACTGTTACT